>LRSR01010201.1:0-20348 GCA_001579985.1 Hypsibius dujardini | reverse complement strand
AATCCAAAATAATTCACGCAAAGTTGACTGAATTAAGAATTAAGAAGAATTCAAAAGAACATAATAAATTTCAATTATAGTTTAAAATTTACATTCATATTTTCAGCATATATCTTTAAAATATAACTCAAATAAATCATCCCGTATTATTATAACAGTAAATGATAAGACTTTAAATAAAAGTAATTTTTTAAATATGGCTTTGTAGCTCAAGCAACATTACCTGCAGATCAAGGAGGCGTTGCAGGAGGTGCTCCTTCGGTGAGGAGGGCAGAGTGATGTCGGTGCAGTTTTGTTGGACATGCCGCTCCAGTTTGGTTTTATAGGCGTCGATTTGCCGGTTGATCAGGGATTTCAAGCGATGCGGACCTTCGGTTTGGTCGAGCAGAAGCCCGGTGGCGACGAGTCGTTCAAATGCCAACTTCCACAGGCCGTAGGAAGCTTGCCATTCGGCGAATTGGTAAGGATTGATGTCAATGATCAGTTGCAGCTTCGCCTCGATGTGTTGCATGTGGCTTTGCCGTTTGACGCTGTGAAGGTTCCTTTGGGGAGAGGGATCGTTCTCCACTATGAGCTCGTTCTGAGCAGATTGTACGTCTGCCGTACCTAAAGTTGAGTAAAAGCTGTCAAAGGTCCAAAACGCAATCGCGAGAGAACGTGCAGACAAACATACACACAGACGCAAACACAACACATGTATTGATAGGCATTCAACTACATAGACGCGATAAGGCCAACCACACAAGAATCAACATCACAAGAAGACACACAGGCATCAACAAAGGGAAACCACAAAGGCAGATAGGCAGACAACACTGTAGTCAGAGATACAGGCTAGCCAGGCCAGACGCACAGGCAAAAAATGCATAGGCAAGTACATAACCTGCAACATAGACAGGCACCCATGAAACCAGAGAAAATAGGCAGGCGGGCAGAAGTACAAGTATACAGTTAGGTACAAAGACAGTCAGGAAACCATACTGACAAATAAGCAGATACACTAACATACAGGCAGAAGCATTTGGAAGCAGGTAAGGAAAATATACGTAAACGAACATAACACATGAGTGTCGAATGACGGTCAACTGCCAAATATTATACAAACAGGAGTATACACACTGACAATAGGCTTACCAGTTTGTTGCCCCGGTTCAGCCTGCCTCACTGAAATTGAAGGCTCACAAGAAGCTTCTACTTCTAAGGCCGCTTCTGGGAGAGATTTCGTTCGCCGCTTTTGCATGGGAGCAGAGACTACAAAATCGGAAACTATGGGCAGATTCCGCTTCTTTCTAAGGCTTCGTCGTGGACCATTCCCGGTGTCAGTCGCTTCGGTTTCGATGACAGCTGTTAAAAAAGAAGCCAGCCAGACCAAATTTCAAAAACAAAAACTAAGACAAGTTAATACAGTAAGTGTCTACATGCATGAACTACAGCTTGCGTGTCAGTCTGTCTGTCAGTGAGTCGGTCTGGCAATGTGGTTGACTGTCTGCGTATATGGCTACATTTTACCACAGCTTGTGTCTACTCGTATGTGATTGCCTTTGAGCCTGCTTATGACATTTCCTGTGCTAGCTAAGCCCAGGCACATACCGGTGGCAGGAGCGTCTGACGTTGAGATGCCGGACCTGGACGAACTTGGTTCGGTGTAAACACCGGCACTGCTGATTCGGCTAACCGTTGCCGGGCACGTGTCCAGGTAGCGCAGTCGCAGTTCCTCTCCCGACGCAATTCGCTCGATCGTCATAAAAAAGATCTGTCCAGTCCGTTCGAATGCGACGAGATTTTCCGCGACAGCCGTCTCCGCAACGCGGACAAATTTCATCCAGTTGCATGAATCCCCGACCAGTCCATAGCAGCTGCGCAGGGCGTCCTTCAGGTTGTCCAGCATCCATTTGGCGAATCCGCCGGGATCGTTGTTGAAGTCCGTCACTGCGCCGGAAATCGGACCGAACACGGTCGCTTCCGCGATGGCAGTCTTCGCGCAGACTTTCCATCCCGATCCATCTTGTGAAAAAATAATCGATATTTGACAATCTGATATAATTAAATTTAAAAACATTCTAACAACCAGAACTAGTACTAGTAACAATCGACAAAACTGAAAACCGACCTTGCAACAATAAATTAAATTAAATCCATCTTATTTAAAATCGAAAATATCAGAAAAATAGGTGAGATGAAGTTCAAGGCTGAAGAGACGACAAGACATCCATAATCCATTGAATAAATGCTACTAGTTTATTTAGGGGGAAAAAAGTAATATTTAAAACCTAAGCAAAACTATTGACTTTCAAAAAAACTGATAGGCAGATACTAAATTAAACTAATTCAACTGAATAAATAAATAAAATTAATTAAACTGAGAAACGGATAGGCAGAAACTAAATTAAAATAATTAAAATAAATTATACAAATAAAACTAAATTAACAAAAACTATAACCACGCAATATGCCAATCAATCAAGAGAAACACATACTATTACGCTATACACAGTATCAGGCCAGCGTCCCAAATCAATCAGCCAATCAATCAACCAAAGGAACCGCTACACAAACTCGAAAGTTCTTTTACTGCCGATTTTTGGACCAAACCCCCCCACCTTCCCCTGATGGCAGTTTGCAGAGTTTCAACTGTTGCGGTAATCCCGCCACCGCTCGTCTGGCAGCTGGAAGATCCGGCACGGTCACGGCATGGAGGGAGGAGCAGGGAAGAGAGCCTCGCTTGAACGTCGTCGACGTGTTGCATTCTTCAAAACAAAAATGTTATGTGGGACGCGTTAAAATTTGCAAGAAATTACAACCAGCATTTGTAATAAGTGCTCCTCATAGTACACAATTCACAACACAAATCCTCGTACTTTCGCAGCGGCTTCCATAGGCGACGCCGTTGGAGCGGAGAATGTGGATGTGCGATTTCTCCATTAAAAACAACTGCCAAGCTGTGGGAATTCCACAAATAAGGAGCGAGAGTCCAGTTTGCGGATTTGATACTAGTACTGTACTCCTGCTTTTTCCATAGGGTGGTAAAAAAAGGGGAAAAGCGTGAAATCGGTAGAAATAGAAGAGAGGAAAAAAAACACATACCTTTGTAATAATGAAAACATGGAAAAGTTCGTGCATTATTAGTTGAACTGAAAGCAGTGATCCAAAGCGACTGTCGGACAATTCAACCGAGTGCTTGATTGATGAATTAATTTTGTTCGTTACGTTCGCAGTGAAGCAGATCGACCGCCCGCTCGACGTCGATCGCCATTTTTCGGACACACAGATCTTTCCTTCGTTCAATCTATGATTCCGTCGTTCATACTGGCCATCCATCGCAGCTCTTATTTTTTAATTTTTTGCCGTATCCACATTTTTCGCGGAAATTCCCGAGTGGCGGATTGAGATGGGCCCGGAGGGAAAGGCAAGCCTTCTGCAGGGGGTGGCAAAAAAATTGCCTCCCTCTCGCCGGGGGGACGGGGACGACGACGATAAACTAAAACGAGAACAGTCTAAAAATTCCCCTCTTCCCCTCCCCTCGCGGGACAAGGTAATTTTGGACGCTAGCGGGGGGGGGGGGAAACGGTCAGCCCAACGGTCAATCTGCCATTGAAATTTTTATGTGAATAACTTTTGCAATCTTAGTGAATTCGAGAATCCGGAACGTATAGCATGATCATCTGGAAGATCCCCCTACCCAGTGCCGTGTTACTGGAGCCGCCCCCGTTTCGTCAACGCCGTGGAGCGCGAGTATTCCGTGTAAAGAAAACATGCACTGACGCGTACTCACTCGCGAACCGTCAGGAACAATCCAAATGTCTAGTTGTTTTTGTATTTCGTTTGTGTGTGCCTTCACTCTACCCTCATACGGTACATTTTAAACATCTGCCGCTGGCTAAAAGAATTGTTTGCAGTCTGGCTTATTTTCGGATGACCAGTCTGAAAGAACACACAAGCAGTCCAGCCAGTCCTCAAACTGAAATTACTTAACTAATATCATCTTACAAACACTAGCAAAAAAACACCCACATTTAAAAAAGAGATCAATCCAAATGAAACAACCGGAAGCTCAGTCGGGCAAATACTTACACAATCACGTCAAGCCCAGACAATTCATGTACTGCTGTCGCAGGGCAATCCTCCATCGTAGTCCGTTTTCTTCCAGGCGATTGGGCGAAAACCAAAGCAAGTGTCGCCAAAACGACCAAAAAGAACAGGAGGGTCTGTAGAATAGGCTAGAATACTAGTACTAAGAACCGTGCCTAATGAAACAGAATCACCATTTAACGAATTGCCGTCCAGCATGCAGACACACAGGCAGGCACCCAAGCAGACACACAGGCAGTCAGGCAGACAGACACCCATTCAAACAGACAGACAGACAGACAGACAGACAGACAGACAGACAGACAGACAGACAGACAGACAGGCAGACAGACAGGCAGACAGAGTGACACACAGACAGACGGTCAGACAAAAAGATACGGCAGGGACGCAAGGAAACCAAGTTTATGGAACACTAACCTCTACGTACCAGGGGAGCATGATGAGGAGGAGGATGTCAATGACAGAAAGTGTCAGGCAAATGACCAAGAAGATCATAATCTGCAACATGGCACTCGAATTACCTTGCGCCACTCCCTAAAAATAAGAGCCACATGACTGACCGGACGGCCGAGGATGGGCCCAACGCTTCTGCGGTCAGGTCGCAGGACAAAGTGTAATTATTGCCCTCATGGACGACCAGCCGTTCCCCGTTAATTCCGTCTAAAACTGTAAACAAAACACGAGAAACAGTAAGAAATTCGTAATAAATTAGCTCATTCCCAACTCATTAATTTGCAAAATACAGTGTAGACAGAGAGGCAAAGGATGAAAAGGAAAACAGCCACACCAGGGAAGAAGGCGAATTGAAATCACCCGAACAAAGGATTTCAACGACGAGACATTGCTTGATTGATTCACGGAAATTACGCGTGCAATATTGTTTGTCAATAGCTTGATTGATTGGCGCAATCATGTATTCTACGAGCTCCACCCTTAACGAACACCAAGCTGATCCCGAGTACGATGGCGATCCAAATCCTTGACATTTTCTGCATGCAAAGCTAGATGAAGAATATGCTATGGAAATTCAGGAAAACGCACAAAAAAGGTAGTAGTGACAGACTGGCAGGAGAAGAAAAGAAGAGAACCTTTTAACTACGCGTTTCCTACAGTATTTCTGCTCCTCTCGCTTGCGTGGCTTGCCAAATTATGACGCAATCTCTCTCGTTAAGGCTCATCTGCCCTGGTCCTCAACCATTCCCGTGCTTTGATGGATCATGAATTAAACAGTGCAGTTACTGGTAGAACTAGTATTAATACTCAATATGCACGGTACCAATCGTGTTATTTCGAAGCAAAATGCGCTTCTTGTCGGAAGAGAAATGCATTTTCCATCCTGCCTGGTAACCAGACCATCCTTAATTCTTTATGAGTGCTGTATACATACACCTTATCAACTCGTAGCGACCGTGCCCTACCCTCAACAAAACAACATACCACTACTTTTTTTATTAACAAGTCACCCTCACTCCCCCTCCGCTCCATATCTGATCGAAATAATATTAGATAGAAAGTTAGGACGACGAACGTCGGGTTGCCTACACGGAGCAGTATGGGGCGACGGCTAAGCTGTTGCGGAGCACATTCCAGCGAATGAAAAGAAATGTCATCCAGACTGCTCCCGCTGAATTGCCTATGCCTTTGTTCGATGGTTTTCTATCGGGATCCGCTGGTAGGATTGTTCTGAGTCCTGCGATTGTGATTGTGTGTGTGTGTGTCTGTCTGTCTGTCTGTCTGTCTGTCTGTCTGTCCGTCTCTGGCTGTTTGTCTCTGTTTGTAGGCTTGTCTGCCTGTCTATCTCTGGCTGTTTGTCTCTGTTTGTAGGCCTGTCTGCCTTTTTGTAGGTGTGTCTGGTTAACTTCTTTTACTAACCAGACCATCCCCCACTGTACGTGCGGTCAGCGGTTCATCCGAGCGCATGAGTGCCGCGGCGAAGGCATTTGCCAAATTGCAGATCGGCCACCCTGAATGTGGAGAAACAATGGCGTTGTTTCTAAACCACGCTGTTAACGTTCATCTTTCCGTGTAATGGAACCTAACAAAACGGTTGAGATGTTGGAATAATATTCTGAGAGTTTCCGCGGTTGACGGTTATTGTTTGTCCACAAATTGCAGAGTCGTTCAACCTTGTCCGGTCCATCAGGGAGTTCTGCCAACAGAACAAAAACAGTTGTATGAAACCGACAGCATATCTACAGTCTGTACACACCATTGGTCTAGCTACCCATGGCTGTTCGTCGCCTGCCTGCGTTATGCCTATGTTTATATTTTAATTTGTCTGTATATCTGGAGTCTGGGACTATCGTATCGGCTCAATAAGAACTGAACCTCAAACTAACCGACGGCATCCACCAGGTCCACGTAGCAGTTCGACAACGGTTCTAGCAGTTCACAGAAGAACACTTTCAGCAAACTAGTCAATATCGTCACATCCTTTGTCTCACTAAGGCATTGATATTTTCTACTGGCGTCGACTTTCTGCCGTAGCTCTATAACATTCTTCAGGTTTCCTACGACTCTGTAAAGGCCCTGAGTGGCGCCCAGGCCAGTCGCTTGGATGGCTGCAATGCAGTAACGGACAAAATCCGGCACGCCGAAGGACCGGTCGCGTTCACAGAGTTCCTCAATGGTTCGTCCGAAAACTGCAAAAAGCACAGTCGAAATATATCAATAAAATTGTATTTATGTGGTCCAACGGTAAAGCAAGCAAGCATTATTTATTGCGAATCGAGAAATAAAATATTAACTAAGAACGGAAAACTCGAAAAACGAACAACATTTACCTACAAATTAACATCAAATTGGGCGGCAAAGGAATGCTAACAAGATCCCACCACAGAAAGTATTCTAAAGAAATGCATTAGGACATTAGCATGGCGCCGTCAAAACAGAGTGCAGCCCGTTGCAACACCTTGTCGTGCGCGAAACAAAACAAAGGAAAAAAACCGCAAAATTGCTGCAGCGACAAACATGTAACTGTCAAATCAAACGTCAATCCCAGAATTTGCGTTAGTGGTCGCGGCGGTACCACCATAGTTGTATTTCGCAAGGGCTGTGACGACCTCGGGTTGCGGAACCGCTCCGCAACCCCGGGTAGGACGGTCCGACCCGCGAACCGTGACCATCTCGAGATCCCACGATCCGTGTTTGCGGCGACGGACCATCAGCATCGCCAGACAGACGACGACAACCGCAACCAGCAACACACTTCCAACGGCTGCAATGACCGTTATGAATTTGCTGCTTGCGCTTTCATCCATGGCCACAGCAGATGCAAGTTCCGCCGAAGCGGCCGCGGTCCGGAAAGTGATCCAATTCGACGGTCCGCTTGCGTGTCCGAAAGAGTTCACCGTCTCAAGACGGACATTGTAGGTGGTATTGGGCTGCAGGTCTCCGACGACGATGTTCTTGTTCAGGGTCGACACAGCCGGCTGGACAAGTTCCGGACCATCTAGCTGTACGACAGTATGCTGCCTCATTCCGTCCATGTAAGGGACCAGAATCCATGCGATTTCGGCGGTTGTGCTGTTCGCAATCACGGTGATGTTCAGTGGTGTGTCGGGCCGTCGGTCTGGCAGGACGGAGAGTAGAACCGACACACTGCCAGCTTCGTTGCTGGCTGTGCAGTCGTAGGCACCGAAGTCCGTTTCAATCGTCGGCTGGATTCGGATACTAAAATGGTGGGTTCGTCCGGAAGCGGTGCGGTTGACCACCTGCACGCCCCTTGAATGGTCGTTTAGGCGATCTATGTGCTCGCAAACCAGCTCGGGTGTTGGTACAGCGACGACAGACAAAGGAAGAAAAATGTCTGAAGAGATGTTGGCCCAAACTGTGAGATACGAGTCGTTTAACTGGAGCTGAGGACCATCTAAAGTATCAGAAAAAGTTAAGACAAACAGATGTATTGCTAAGCAGGAAACTAGCAAGACTGGCAGCCACATAAACCACAGGATGATAAACAGACAATCAGACAGAAAGACAGACAGAGAGACAAACAGACAGAAAAACAGACAAACAGACAGACAGACAGACAGACAGACAGACAGACAGACAGACAGACAGACAGACAGACAGACAGACAGACAGACAGACAGACAGACAGACAAACAGAGAAACAGACAGACATACAGACATGCATACAGACACACAGACACACAGACACACAGACAGACAATTAGAGCAAAAGAACTTACAAGAAACGACCACATTAATGCTTTTAACGGTCTCCTTGCCGGTCACACTCTCTGTCACACAATCGAACCGGCCATCGTGCAGCTCGACACTCGCTTTCGACACGAATAAGCTGAAGTTGCCGTTGTGGCCTACAGCGCTCACCGTCTCCTCATACTGATCGTCAAAGTAAATCGGCGTCGGGAAACTCTGGTTGAAAATTTGGAGCTTCCATATTGCCAGGGAGATATCATTACCATCGCTATGCGATTGTTTGAACAGCCACATGACTGACCGGACGGCCGAGCGTGAGCCCATCGCTTCTGCGGTCAGGTCGCAGGACAAAGTGTAATTATCGCCCTCATGGACGACCAGCCGTTCCCCGTTAACTCCGTTTGAAACTGTAAACGAGCAACGAGAAGCAGTAAGAAATTCGTAATAAAATAGCTCATTCCCAACTCAATAATTCGCAAGATATAGTTTTAACAAAATGAAAAAAAAGATAAACAGGCATACACGGGAGGCAGGCGTTTGGTTATTATCTACTCAAGTATGACAATGGGGCTGGCCTTGGTGGCTGTGACGGTTCTCGGTGGAGAGTTTTCCACATGATTAAGTTACGAGTTTAACTGCAACCAGGGAAAAAGGCGAATTAAAACCACCGGAACAAAATGGATTTCAACGATACGACATCGCCTGATTGATTCACGGAAATTACGGGCGCAATGTGGTTTGCCTATAGCTTGATTGATTGGCGCAATCATTGCGAATACCGTTTTTTGTGTGAATTGCCTCACGGCTAAAGGAAAAACTAAATTGAGACGTATTCCGAATCCTCGAGATTCCAATCCGAAAATTCTGCGTACCATTAGTAATTCCGTGTAGAAGTTCATACAGCTGTGTTTGCAACAGCTTCCGGCTGTAAGTCGGACCACCCTCTTTTGGTTTAAACATAGACCACCCTATTGCAATGGCGAATTCCCACAAACCATGAGCGGAAAAATTGATCGCTTGATTTTTCCAACAACTCAATTGAATATTCTTTCTATTGATCGATTGATTGAGAACGGCATCTCCTCAACCTGTTACTCCACGGAAAGTCAGGGCTCCTTCAGAGGAATGCCGTTCTGGTCGTGCTGGTCCATCACTTTTCGGAACCGATTCCACATTAGCCAAAATAACCGCCGATTTCTCGATGGGTCTTCCCTCCACCGTGCATTTAAAAAATTACCCTGACTTTCCGTGGAATAACAGGTTGAGGAGGTGTCGTTTTCAATCAATCGATCAATAAAAAGAATATTCAAATGAGCCGTTGGAAAATCAAGCAATCAAATTTGTCGCTCATGGTTTGTGGGAATTCACCAATGTAATAGGGTGGTCTATGTGTACACCAAAAGAGGGTGGTCCGACTTACAGCCGGAAGCTGTTTCAAACACAGCTGTAGGCAACTCAGTGGATAAATGTGAAATTTCGGCATTTATTTCATCTTCGTCTTGTACGTTTTACTGTACCGCTGTAACATCCAACGGTATTGGTCATTTCGCCGCGATGTTTCACTACGATCGAAGACGATTCCGGAGCGTCCGTCAGTAACTTCGGGCAGGCACATCACACATGAACACATAGACAGACAAGCTGACAGGCAAGCAAGCCAGAGAGACAAATAGATAGACAGGTAGATACTTAGAATTACGAAACACGTTGGGCGTTTCCCAAACCAAAGAAAACAAGCACGTGAACTCATGATTTATAAGTATGACAGCTCAGATTAACCCTTAGAATTGCCATCCTAATTAATAATGATGATAAACATATCCCACAAATCACTACAAATACCAACAAAGATCATCATGACGAGAAAAGGTAATATTACTTGTAATATTAAATTTATTTTACGAGCTCCACTCTTACCGAAAACCCAGCTGATCCAGAATGCGACGGCAATCCAAATCCTTGACATTTTCTGCAGGCCAAGCCAGATGAAGAAGATGGTATGGAAATTCAGGAAAATGCACAAAAAGGTAGCGATGACAAGACTGGCAGGAGAAGAAGAGAACCTATTACCTGCGCGTTTCCTACAGTATTCCTGCTCCTCTCGCATGCGTGGCTTGCCAACTTATGACGCAAGCTCTCTCGTTAAAGCTCATCTGCCCTGGTCCTCAACCAATCCCGTGCTTTGATGGATCGTGGATTTAACAGTGCAGTTGCTAGTAGAATTATACTGTAGTACCAGTACTTACTCGGGAAGTGACGGAGATTTCCCCTCGCTTTTAGGGTGGGGTTTTTTTTGCTGATAATTGTTAATATATCATGATTTTTCATAAGGGTCTCGTCGGTGCAAACACATTTGCAGGTTCAGAAAAAAATGGGAAGAAAAAAAGAATCTCTGCCAGTTTGTGCTCTATGCCGGCGCTTGATCGATTGATCATTTGACAACTTTCTCGAAATTATATTTTTTCAAAAACTTTTCAGTATTTTACTGAACGTGAACACATTCTTAAAATTTACTAAAAACCTTCAGCGAGGTATAAAAAACAAATTAAAAATTTTCCCACCAACCGGAACAGCTTGAGAAAATGAAAAATGAAACAGTGAACGACAGCTTTAATATAATCTGTATTACATGAACATATTTGTTTGAAATAAAAACATTAAATAAATATGAAATAAACATGAAACATGAAATAAAAACGTTTGCAACAAGATCGGAAAAACGGGGGAAAACAGATGAAATAACGCGTGCAGTTGCAGCAGTAGTTGTAAAATTGTAAATTCAAATTTCGAAATCTTGGTATGAGTGATTTGCTGGACAAAAAACTGCACGCTCTTTTCCATGTTCTGACATTTTTTCGCATCTCAATGGATGACATATGAACATGGAAAAAAGCGTGCAGTCTTTTGTCCAGCAAATCACTCATATTCGAAGGTTTTTAGTAAATTTTAAGAATGTGTTCACGTTCAGTAAAATACTGAAAAGTTTTTGAAAAAAATAAAATTTCGAGAACAATCAACCGGTAACGCTTATTTTAAAACTTTGCATTATCGCACAGCATGCAGGGGGCCACTACGCTATGTCCTTTTATATTTTCTCAAGGTGTTCCGGTTAGACGAAAAAATTCTTATATTTTTTTTTATCTTGCTGGAGGTTTTTAGTAAATTTTAAGAATATGTTCACGTTCAGTAAAATACTGAAAAGTTTTTGAAAAAATATAATTTCGAGAAAGTTGTCAAATGATGGATCAATCAAGCCCCGGCATAGAGCACAAACTGGCAGAGATTCTTTTTTTCTTCCCATTTTTTTCTGAACCTGCAAATGTGTTTGCACCGACGAGATCCCTATGAAAAATCATGATATGTTAACAAGTATCAGCGAAAAAAAACTCACCCTAAAAGCGAGGGGAAATCTCCGCCACTTCCCTAGTTAGTATGCACGCATACTATTTGTGTTTTTATGAGTGCTTTATACATGTACCTTATCAACTCGTAGCGACTGTGTCCCACCCTCAACAAAACAACATACCGCTCCCCTTTTTACTACCAAATCACTCTCACTCTCCCCTCCGCTCCATATCTGATCGAAATAATAATAATAGATCGGAAGTTAACAACCGACCGAGGGAAAGCGACGGATACCACCGGAAATGGTTGTGTTTCCATTTCCACCCACCAATGATGACGATTCCATTATTGTGTTGTTACTTTAATACATTTCAAAGTTACTGTAAATCACTCAAAAGGGCGGCTTTTTATTTAAAAAGAAATTATTTTCATTTTATTTAAGTCCTAAAAATAGCAATTGGTATTTTATTTTTATCATTACACATTCCTTGAAGATGCCGACAAACTCCGTGAAGGCACCGATTTTAAATAGTTTATTGAAATTCGATTGGAGAACGATAGACGTGCGGCGCATACGTTGCCACGCAGGTCGCCCGTAAAAATCACCACTGTGCGCCGGATGACCAGGAGAAATACTACGAAGACATGAGCGATGATGACGAGGTCGCTGCTCACGTACCAGCGTCGCCCAAGGATATCCCTATCATTCCAAAATACATTTCACGTTTCTTTTCGAAATGGAAAGATCCTTTGGTTTCTGACGTCCAAAACTAAAAATCTACGGGTGTTAAGAAAATTCGGACGAGCTCTGACGTTAAGGTTCAACTAATAAATATTACTGACTTCATTAACAGATGTTCCTTAACAAGATCCCCGCACAGAAGATATTCTAAAGAAGTGGATTAGGACATTAGGATGGCACCGTTGAAAGAGAGTGATTTTAGCAAAAGGAAGCCAGCTGCAAAAGCCCAACACAAAGAAGCAACACCATGTCGTCTGTTAAGCAAAAGCAAAGGAAGAAACAACCCCCAAAACGGCTACAACGACGGACATGTAACTGTCAAGTCAAACGTCAGTACCAGAATTTGCGTTGGTGGTCGCAGCGGTACCACGGTAGTTGTGTTCCGCAATGGCTGTGAAGACCTCGGGTCGCGGAACCGCTCCACGACCCCGGGCAGGACGGTCCGACCCGCCAACCGTGACCATCTCTAGATCCCACGATCTGTGTTTGCGGCGACGGACCACCAGCATCGCCAGACAGACGACTACAACCGCAACCAGCAACACACTTCCAACGGCTGCAATGACCGTTATGAATTTGCTGCTTGTGCTGTCATCCATGCCCACAGCAGATGCAGGTTCCGCCGAAGCGGCCGCGGTCCGGAAAGTGATCCAATTCGACGGTCCGCTTGCGTGTCCGAACGAGTTCACCGTCTCAAGACGGACATTGTAGATGGTATTGGGCTGCAGGTCTTCGACGACGATCCTCTCGCTCAGGCTCGACACAGCCGGCTGGACAAGCTCCGGGCCATCTAGCTGTACGACGGTACGCTGGCTCATTCCGTCCATGTAAGGGACCAGAATCCATGTGATTGCGGCGCTTGTGCTGTTCGCAATCACGGTGATGTTCAGTGGTGTGTCGGGCCGTCGGTCTGGCAGGACGGAGAGTAGAACCGACACACTGCCAGCTTCATTGCTGGCTGTGCAGTCGTAGGCACCGAAGTCCGTTTCAATCGTCGGCTGGATTCGGATACTAAAGCGGTGGGTCCGTCCGGAAGCGGTGCGGTTGACCACCTGCACGCCCCTTGAATGGTCGCTTGGGCGATCTATGTGCTCGCACACCAACTCGGGTGTTGGTGCAGCGACGACAGACAAGTGGAGGAGAATGTCTGAAGAGGTGTTGGCCCAAACGGTGGGATACGAGCCGTTTAATTGGAGCTGAGGACCATCTGAAGTAAAACAAAATGTTAGAAAGCAAAGAATATATGGAGAGACCGGTGGACTGACTGAGTGATAGACATATGAATGGACGGAAAGATACAAAAAAAACAGACCGATGAAGATTTAACAACTAAAAGAAAAGTGGACAAACAAACGAAAGTATCGCTAAGTAGGGAACTAGCAAGACTGGTCACCAGACAAAAAGACAATAAGAACAAACGAACTTACGAGAAACGACCACATCAATGACCTTAACGGTCTTCTTGCCGGTCACACTCCCTGTCAAACAAGTGAACCGGCCATCATGCAGCTCGATACTCGCGTTCGACACGAGTAGGGTGAAGTAGCCGTTGTGGCCTACTGCGCTCACCGTCTCCTTATACTGCTCCTTGAAGAAAGGCTGCGTCGGGAAACTCTGGTTGAGAAATTGACGCTTCCACACAGCCAAGAGGATATCATGGGCACCGCCACGCGACTCTTTGAAGAGCCACATGACTGACCGGACGGCTGCGGATGAAGCCATTGCTTCTGCGGTCACGTTGCAGGACAATGTGTAATCATTGCCCTCATGGACGACCAGCCGTTCCCCGTTAACTCCGTGTAAAACTGAACACGAAAAACGAGAAGCAGTAAGAAAGTTGTAATAAAATAGTACATTTCCAACTCAATAATTCGCAAGATACAGTGTTGACAAAAAACAAAGGAAGACAAAAAATAACAGGCACAGAGGGCAGGCAGGCATTCGTTTATTGTTCACTCAAGCAACACAATGGATCTGGCCTTAGTAGTTGTGACGGTTTTCGGTGAAGAGTTTCCATGCAACCAAGTTACAAACTTAACAGCAACTTGGAAGAAGGCGAATTGAAATCACTGGAGCAAAGAGGATTTTAGCAATGCGACATGGCTTGTTTGATTTAAGGAAATTACGTGTGCAATTTTGTCTGTCAATAGCTTGATTGATTGGCGCAATCAACGCGATGTTTCCCTACGATCGAAGACGATTCCGGAGCGTCCGTCAGTAACGTCGGGCAGGCACATCACACATGAACACATAGACAGACAAGCTGACAGGCAAGCAAGCCAGAGAGACAAATAGATAGACAGGTAGATACTTAGAATTACGAAACACGGCTAAAAAAAACTAAATTGAAACGTAGTCCAACTCCTCGAGCTTCCGATTCGAAAATACTACGTGTCAATAGTAATTCCGTGTAGAAGTGCATAGGCGACTCAGTGGATGAACGTGAAATTTCAGCATTCATTTCATCTACGTCTTGTACGTTTTACTGTACAGCTGTAACATCTAACGCTATCGGTTTTTTTCGCTGCGATGTTTCCCTACGATCGAAGACAATTCCGGAGCTTCCGCCAAAAGCCCCGGGGAGGCACATGAGCACTTAGACAGACAAGCTGACAGACAGGCAGGCCAGACAGACAGACAGACAAAAAAACATTTAGAATACGGAACACGTTGGGCGTTCCCAAACAAAAAATTAGGCACGTGGCGTTCCCCATACAAAAAAAGCACGTGACCTCGTGATATATCAGTATAACAACGCAAAAAGCTCAATGTTTAGAATTTGACATTCTAAATAATAAGGATATACATATCTCATAAATTCATTACAATTAACAACAAAGATATCAACATGAAAAAAAGGTATTATTACTAATAATTGTACTCTATGAGCTCCACCCTTACCGAAAACCGAGCTGATCCCGAGTACGACGGCAATCCATATCCTTGACATTTTTTGCAGGCCAAGTGAGATGAAGATGGTATGGAAAATCAGAAAAACGCACAAAAAAAGGTAGCGATGGCAGACTGGCAGGAGAAGAAAAGAAGAGAACCTTTTATTTGCCCGTTTTCTACAGTATTCCTGCTCTTCTCGTGCCTTGCCAACTTTTGACGCAAGCTCTCTCGTTAAGGCCAAGCTGATCTGGTCCTCAACCAATCCCTTGCTTTGATAAATCGTGGATTTAACAATGCAGTTGCTGGTAGAACTAGAACCAGTACTTAGTATGCACGCATACCATTCGTGTTATTACGAGGCGAGGTCTGCTTTTTTTAGGAGGAGAGGAATGCATTTTCCATCCTGCCTGGTGACCGGACAATCCTTTGTGCTTTATCAGTGCTGTACCTTATCAATTCGTAGAGACCGTGCCCTACCCTCAACAAAACAACATACCACTACTCTTTTTATTAACAAATCACCCTCTCCCCCCCGCTCCATATCTGATGAAAATAATAATAGACCGGAAATTAGGAACCAATCGGGCGACAGCGACCGTATTCGCTGGAAATGATTGCGTTTCCATTTCCACCAATGATGAGATTCCACTATTGTGTTATTACTGTAATATATTCAAAATTACTGGAAGTCACTCAAAAAGGCGGCATTTTATTTAAAATAAAACAATTTGTTTTTATTTTAAGTCTTCATTTTAAGTCTTAGAAATCGGATTGAGTACTATTAAATAAATTTTTATTTAAAATCAATAAATTTACTTTATTTAAATATCAGGTTATTTTAAATAAAATCCAGTTTTAAATGCTTTAATTGATACTTCATTTTTTAAATAAACTGAGTTTCGCAATTATATAACTTTACCTGTGGATTAAAATTAATTAAATATTTTACTTGAATTTAAACACGCGATTCCGAGAATTATGATGAATTGAACGCCAGTAATGCTAGTATTGCATCTGAAGTTTTTTCATTTCCGTATGCAGCGGTAACGCTGATACTGGTAGTAACTGTTTCTGTTTGTCTGTCTGTTTGTCTGTCTGTTTGTTTGTTTGTTTGTCTGTCTGTCTGTCTGCCTGCCTGCCTGTCTGTCTGTCTGTTTGCCTGTCTGTCTGTCTCAAAGCTCCTCCGAAAACTGTTCCGAGAGGTTCGTCCGAAAACTGTCGAAATACATCAATAAAAATAATAATTAATTGGTCCACCGGCAAGGTAAACAAGCTCTATTTATTGCAAGTCCATAAATGGAACATTAACTAAGAAAAAAAAACTCGATAAACGAATAACATGTACCTTAAAATCAACGCTAAGTTGGGCGACAAGGGAATGCTAAGGGAACATCCGTCAATTACGTCAGTATTGGTTAGGGGGGTTGGGGCGAGAATATCTGACAAACTTTAACTGTACGGTGGGGGAGGGGGTTAGGCCGGCGCCCTGACGTCAGCTTTGGAGGAACCAATAGGCTTAGCAATTATTAATTTGGGAATTTCTGCGGCAACTGTTTTTTTAGCATTACACATCCCTTAAATATGCCGACAAGCTCTGTGAAAGTGAGGATTTCAAATAGTTCAATAACATTTGATTGGAGAACTACATCCGTAGCCACAGCAGATTCAGGTTCCGCCAAAGCGGCCGCGGTCCGGAAGGTGGTCCAACTCGACGGTCCGCTTGCATGACCGAATGAGTTCACTGTCTCAAGACGGACACTGTATGTGGTATTGGGCTGCATGTTCCCGACGATGATGCTCTCGCTCAGGGTCGACAAGACCGGCTGGACAAGCTCCGGATTGTTTAGCTCGACGGTACGTCGCCTCATTCCGTCCATGTAAGGGACCAGAATCTATGCAATTTCGGCGGTTGTGCTGTTCGTGAGGACCGTGATGTAAATGGTGTGTCGGTAGGACGCAGAGTAGAACCGACACGCTGCCGGCTTCGTTGCTGGCACTGCAATTGTAGGCGCCAAATACGGTCTCGACCATCGGTTGAAACCGGATACTAAAATGGTGGGTCCGTTCGAAAACGGTGCGGTTAATCACCTGCAGGCCGCTCGAATGGTCGCTCGGGCAATCGGAGTGCTCACACACCAGCTCGGGTGTTGGTCCAGCCACGACGGACAAATGAAGAAAAATGTTTGAAGAGATGTTGGCCCAGACGGTGGGAAACAAGTCGTTTAACTGGAGCTGAGGACCATCTGAAAAAATACAAAGAGTTAAAAGTAAGAGAATATTGGAGAGACCGGTGGACTGACCGACTCATAAACAGACAACGAACAATTACAAAAAAGACAGATTGAAAGAAGAGTGGACAAACAAACAGATATTTGTCCAGCAAGACTGGCCGCCGGATGAACCACAGGATGAAGATCAGAAGAACAGACAGACAGACTGACAAACAGACAGACAGACAGACAGACAGACAGACAGACAGACAAACAGACAGACAAACAAGACAGGAAAACAATCAGACAGGAAAACAATCAGACAAATAGAGCCAAAGAACTTACAAGAAACGACCACATCAATGACCTTAACGATCTCCTTGCCGGTCACACTCCCTGTCAAACAACTGAACCGGCCATCATGCAGCTCAACACTCGCGTTCGACACGAGTAGGGTGAAGTAGCCGTTGTGGCCTACTGCGCTCACCGTCTCCTCATACTGCTCGTTTAAGAAAGGATGCGTCGGGAAACTCTGGTTGAGAAATTGACGCTTCCACACTGTCAAGAGGATATCATAGGCACCGCCATGCGACCGTTTGAAGAGCCATATGACTGACCGGACGGCCGCGGATGGGGCCATCGTTTCCGCGGTCAGGTAGGAGAACAAGGTGTAATTGTTTCCCTCATGGACGAACAGCGGTTCACCGTTAACTCCTTCTGAAACTGTAAACAAAAAAACGAGAAGCAGTGAGAAAGCCGTATAAAAATAGCTTATTCCCAACTCAATAATTCGCAAAATGCGGTGTAGACAGAAAGACACAGTGTGTACTTTAAAGTTACTGTATGTCGTTCAAAAGGGCGGCGTTTTATTCAAATTAAAAAATGTATTTTCATTTTATTGAAATCATACAAATAGGAATCGGTATTTAAAAACATATTTTTATTTAAAATCTCAATTTACTTTATTTCACTATCAGGGTATTTTACTTAAAATGTATTTGTAAATGTCGAAAATTAGATCTCATTTTTAAATGACCTAACAAGGGCTTAGTGTGTGCTTCGCCGCCAGAGTGAACAGGTTTGACAATATCAATTGATAGCTGTGACTTTAATCTAGCTATTGATACCAAAACTAATCCGGAGCTTGCAAAACAAGTTTACAATTTGCATAATTCATACGCCCCTCTTGCGAAAACGTATAATGCAAACTATCTAATTGATTGGTCGATTGTTTTATATTAAATAATGATTAGAAAACGGCCGGCTTTGCTTGATTGCATGATATTATATATATTATAATACGCTGTCGGTTTCGTTAGCGAGAAGAGCGGCTGAAAAAAGTTTCAGACGTGAACCTTCGGGTTGAGAGTCAGAAATGAGCAGCACGGCGGGAACGTTGCGCCGAATTTTCTCCAAAGGCATTCCTTCGGAGAAAGTCGGATTTTTCGGCAAGTGTTTTTCCTCTGTTCCTTTTGGTGATGAGGGTCGTCTGGGTCTTTTATTGGCACTTTGTAGGCTTTTGCGTATTTTGCGTCGGCCCAACGATCAATCCGCCACTGAAATTTGTGTGTGACTGTGATTAAACTCTTGCAATCTTAGCGTATCTGAGAATCCGGAACGTATAGCATGATCATCTGGAAGCTCCCTGTCCAGTGCCATCATACTGGAGCCGCCCCCCGTTTCGTCAACACCGTGGAGCGGGAGTATTCCACGTAAAGAGAACATGCACTGACGCGTCTCACTGGCAACCGTAAGGAGCAATTCAAATGTCTAGTTATTTTTGTGATCTCTTTGTCTGGGCCTTCACTCTACCCTCATACGATACATTTTAAAATTCTGCCGCCGGCTAAAGGGATTGTTTGCAGTCGGGTTGATTTTCGGATGACTAGTCTGAAAGAACACACATGCAGTCCATCCAGACCTCACATCGAAATTACATAAAACTAATGTCATCAAACAAATACTAGTAAAAAACACACTTTTACAAAGGAGAGATCAATCCAAATGGAAAAACCGGAAGCTCAGTCGGGCGAATACTGATAAAAATCACGCCAAGCCCAGACGATTCATGTACTGCTGTCGCAAGGCAGTCTTCCATCGAAGTCCGTTTTCTTCCGGGCGATTGGACGAAAACCAAAGCACGTGTCGCCAAAACGACCTAAAAAGAACAGCAGGGTCTGTAGAATAGGCTAGAATACTAGTACTACGAACCGTGCAAATGAAGCAGCATCGGCATTCAACGAATTTTCGTCCAGCATGCGGGCACACAGGCAGCCACACAGACAGACACCCATTCAAACAGACAGACAGACAGACAGACAGAGAAACAGGCAGGCAGACAGCCCGATAAAGACAGGGATTACCAGTCACCAACCTGTTCTCCGGCACACACATGGCAATCCTCCAGTTTTGCCGGAAGCCAAAATTGTACGGATTGAAGTAGGGTAGATCAACTTGCGCCAGGCGTTGCCGCTCCTTCTTGTTGATATGCGCTTCAATGCTGCTTTCGCCCGCGCTTATCAGGGTGGCATGCCATGCCATGAGGCAGAAGACTGAAATGCTTGCCGCACCGCTGAGTATGTACATATACATCACACTGCGACGATGGAGGCGGTGAACGACATTCTCCGGGAGATAAGTCGCAGTGAATGATGAGTTTCCGATGGCAGCGTAAACATCCGGGTGTTCCACGGGAAGGTAATACAGTTCGCGGAATTCGGGATAGACGAAGACGCAAAGGTACGCCGAGCCAAACCACATGTAGAACATGAAGAGGAAGAAATAGCGGTGATTGAAATGCCCGACGCAGTTGTTCAACCACGCTGCGGAAGAGAAGATAACTGATTACAAAACCATCTGCCTATCTGTCTGTCTGTCTGTCTGTCTGTCTGTCTGTCTGTCTGTCT
>LRSR01010200.1:0-20569 GCA_001579985.1 Hypsibius dujardini | reverse complement strand
GATCTGTTCGAAAGTATGCGTTCCGATTATAGACTCATGTTCTTTGTCGGGATATCGTGCCACAACTGCTGGACATAACATGCGTTCTCTAGCTGAGTGTTCTCTAGCTGAATGTTCTCTAGCTGAGTGTTCTCTGACTGAGTGTTCTCTAGCTAAGGGTTCTCTAGCTAAGGGTTTTCTAGCTAAGGGTTCTCTAGCCGAATGTTCTCTAGCTGAGTGTTCTCTAGCTAAGGGTTCTCTAGCTAAGAATTTCTAGCTGAGTGTTCTCTGGCCGAATGTTCTCTAGCTGAGTGTTCTCTAGCTGAGTGTTCTCTAACTGAGTGTTCTCTAACTGAATGTTCTCTACCTGAGTGTTCTCTGGCTGAATGTTCTCTAGCTGAGTGTTCTGAGACCAGTACCGATCACCCTATTATGAACCCTTACCACCATATCGTACGAATTTAGAAGAGGGGACCACCTCGACCTTGAATTGACTTGACAATTTTGGCGGTATGAGTTTAGCAATTAAAGTTATTGCCGATTTAAAGTTACATTCACATGAAAGAGCGTACCAAACACGTGTAACTCACCTAACAATTAATCCAGAAATTCCAGAAAAGTGTATGATGCACTTGACATGGTCCTTGAAATTAGGATATCCTAGGAATTCTCAATATCCCACAACAGACAGTCAATACAGGCAACATCCACAGTGGATGTTGAGTGCGGATGGATAAGCAGAGATGTAAATTAGATTACCGGCAAATCGGCAGCCGAGTTGCCTCTCGGGCTACAGCAAAAGCCCGCTTCACAACAGCGCCCTCACAATGGGCCAGCTAAAACAAATAAATAAAAGAGTTTATCAATATAATAATTACAAAGTGCTACAGTGTATAGTAGAGGCGCGAAGCAGTCAGGGTCACACTGCGCAGTAAACAACGCGCGGATGCAGTACACGCACGGATAAATCTTTCCGTCTGCCGTATTACACAGTCTGCCGTCTTACAGGGTCTGCCGTATTAGTGTGCGGGATACCTTGCAATGCCCAATCAGCGTGAAGCAAAAAAGGTATACGGAAAACTGAAATGATTATTCAATACATGACAATGGCCTGGCCCTCGCAGTGTGCGGGCGAACTAGATGGCCGGTACCCTTTTTTACCGTAAGGAAAAAAAGCGCTATTGTCCAGCCTGCAGGGGAAAAGTAACAGATCGTATTGCGACATACAAACAGCGAAGTAACAAGGTGCGGAGGAATGTAAACAGGAGGAAGGTCATGGCTCGCGAGAAATATGTGCGAAAGTCAGTCGACAATAGGCCGCGCGCCGCCCAGACCATGGTGCGGCAGTTTCTTTTTTTAATATACTCTAATTACTCATAGTCTCCTTTGCTTACTGGGGTATCGTAACACGCCACCAATACAGGGCAGTCTGCCAAATATATATGAGAGAGAAATGGAGGAGAGAGAGAGAGAGAGAGAAAAAAACTCCACGGAATGCACACAAAAGGGGCAGCGGTGCACACACGCGTGCGCACCCACCGGCCAAAGCAGACAGAGCGACAGAGCGACACATTCAATAATTGAGGGCAAGGCTAATTTTGTTAGCAACACCTCAACTTTTTCCCACCGTTTGCGCCACACTACACTCTGTCTCACATGTCGCTGAATCAAGGAAGCATTATTCACAACAGACTCTTTTCCTTATAGATATTCCACATTGTGGACACACCGCGGACACCGGAAACAATACGCTGGACTGTTTAGAATATGAAAGGGTGATCGCATAATCGGCTTTTGTCTTGTTCTCTGCCTTGGGTCGCGCCGTCTGTATCTCTCTGCAAGAAGGAATGTTTCCGTGTGTAGATCTACTCCAATTAGGCTGTTTTTGGTTGACGCGCATAGTCGAGGGCTCTAAGACTGCGACACTTGGTGCACAAAATTGATCTGCCTGGCAGCGAAACAAAAGATCCCTGCAGCACGTGTGTCTACTGACCGGTTTGAAGGGCGTGCCGGAAGTGCCACAAACAGACAGTGCAACATCTTGCTCTACTCATAATACATCATCCTGTACATACACATTTGTAGACTCAACGTTCGATTGGACCGAACAGGAAGGGAACAATTCGATTGGCACAGACAGGAAGGGAACAATTCGATTGGACCGAACAGGAAGGGAACAATTTGATTGGACCGAACAGGAAGGGAACAATTCGATTGGCCCAGACAGGAAGGGAACAATCCGATTGGACCGAACAGGGAGGGAACAATCCGATTGGACCGAACAGGGAGGGAACAATTTGATTGGACTGAACAGGAAGGGAACTATTCGATTGGACCGAACAGGAAGGGAACAATTCGATTGGACCGAACAGGAAGGGAACAATCCGATTGGCCCAGACAGGAAGGGAACTATTCGATTGGACCGAACAGGAAGGGAACAATTCGATTGGACCGAACAGGGAGGGAACAATTCGATTGGACCGAACAGGGAGGGAACAATTTGATTGGACCGAACTTGAAAAGGAACAATCCGACTGGATGGAACTTGAAAAGGAACAGCCCGATCACACGGAACACGAAGAGAACTGTTATTCCGGCAGATTACGTTCCCAGGCTGCAGGTTTCGAATAAACGACATTTTCTAACACATTTTAATACAGGAAAATCCGCTGCACACCGTGAAAGATATCATTCATCATCCAATCATTTGCTGACACCGCAGAACAAGGACCGAAAACGCCACACCGAGCCACTGCTAACAAATGAAGCCAAAACTATCAAAGGGAGATAACACGACAACAAAACCGTCAGACTTAACGCTGGACGACGCCACGAATCAAAACGAGAACGCATGAAAAGAGAGAGTGAGAAAAACCGCCAGTCGAGATTACAACACAAAACCACCCCGAGAGAATTCAACGTGACACTTCTTCAGACACAACATAAGTCCAGCGATTAAATAAAAGACAGGCGTTGGTTCTCCTTCAGGAAGGGGTGTTGCACGATGCCCTGCGTGATGGCCTGACGCATGACCGGATCCGCCATGACGGGAGCAGCCGGGGCGCCACGACCGCGTCCGCCGCCACGTCCACCGCGAGCTCCTCCCTGTCCACGTCCAGGATTGGAGGCCGCAGTGCTACAACAACAACAACAAACGAAACAAAGTTTAGGCGACGTAAAAAACGAAAACCGAAAGCTGGCAGTACTGCCGCGTTCCACGTTAGCTTCGTGCACTGCAAGAACATTACTTCGTTATCCTAGCCTGTAGTGCACGTAAACTCATGCGCGGATCCATAGGTCTAAATTTACGGTGGGTCTACTTCTACTGCGCGAAGCTAACGCGGCAGTACAGTACACCACGCGAAAGGAAGGGACAAGAGACTCACTGTCGGATGACACTGTCCGCCAGTACAGCGCAACGGGCTGCAGCCAAGTTCGCATAGTAGAGCGGCGCCGGGATGGACACACCGAGTGTGCAGCGCTGGTAGATGTAGCACAGCGCCATAGTCAGACCTAAACGGAAGTGAGACAAATCGGGAACGAATGAAAAGGACACAATGTCAGACTACCAACAAAAGACTACCAGCCGGAGATAAGGGCGCCTAACCTTGGACGTCATCGGCGTCAGTCTGCTTACTATCCTCATTGACTAGGATATTATAACGAATCGGGCGAGAGGTGCCCTGAAATTAAGCACGGAAGATTTCACAACTAGTGCATGAAAAGACTTTGCGGAAATATATATGTGTACGTTCTGTACAGACCAAGAGGCCGCGGTGCGAGGCGAGGTAAAAGTCATCTCCGTAAGGGTCCACAATCTGGTCATCGACGATGAGGCCCGGCGGAATGTTGTCACGAGAGTACACGGGGGCTCCCATGGCGTTCTTTGTGGGCTTCTGGAAGAAGCGGGTGCGATGCATCTGAAAAAAAGAGCAGAGAACTGAGCCATCGACGACGACTCACAGAGTAAGCTCGCTTGCCAAGACCAACATCGAAGCAAAAAGCAGCACGACAGTGACAGCGACAGGTACAAAGTAGATTACAGATACCAATATAGTGTGCAAGGCTGAGGTTTATACTGCCAAAAAACTGACCTTATTTACCACTACGAAGACCAACTCGATCTGGGCGTTCAACTGACGGAAGGCCTCTCGTATACACCGCAGATCGTTGCGATTCAACTGGAAAAAGGAAGATACGAATCTTCAACAGTACTAGAAAAAAAATCTCGAATTGGAGCTAATACGTGAATGAAGGTAATCGAAGACCGACGAACGACCGGTAAGCAAAAGCAGGCTCACCTCTCCCTCCTGAGTTCGTGTGACGCCGTCGCGGTACACAATCAGTAACTCTGGGAAGCGTCCACAACTGGCGCGGTACGCATGGAGCAGATTCTTGATCTTCTCCGTGATCTGCGGCAGCACCGCATCGTTGGCTTCTAAGGAAACGCACCACATTTAAAGTCGCTTTCCGCCAACAACATGTGACGGAATGAACAAAGCTAGCCTTACCGGTCACCATCACCTCAGAGACCCAAGAGCGGAATGTGTCGTCGGTGCTGCCGACGAATCCGGCGTACGAGGGTTTGCAGTCCTCGTCCTTGGTCTGCCCATGGGACAGAGAGATTCCAATGACCATGAAGTAGCGGTGGAGCATTTTCAAATTGTCCAGGCCATTCTCCGTGAGGGTGTTATTGTTCCCTGCAATAACTCCAGCAAATTAAAAACTGGCCACTGAAACAAAGTGTCCCCGCCCTCCAACATTCTGCCTGCAGTAATCCGTCTCAACGAACTAATCAAAGCAAACACTGTGAACGAACTTACCTCCGCACTTGATGTTGACTTTGAAGAGGATGTTGTCGATACAACCGCGCGGGTTCCTGTCACTGGAAATAAAAACGTAAACGTAAACTGGAAAAACTTCACTCGAAGCACTGCTCCGTCATAGTTCAAGCGGCACTGCATACATCGTTTGGTTCAGCAGACCCTGGCTGGGGATGCCGAGGTGATTGTCCATGACGGCTTTCCAATCGCTATACATCCTGTCAGTGCCCCGGTCAAAGATGCCGAAAACAAACTTCGGATTGAAGTGCTGGACGCACTCGGTAATCTCCGCCACCATTCGTTCCGGAGGTTGCTCAATATTATAAATGTTGATTCTTCGGAGCAAAAACAAGGCGTCCACGCAAACACAACAATTAATTCCACATCCCGCGGAATTGCTGGCAATTACTTTCGAAAGAGCATGCAGGACGAGGCTTACAGATTGCCCCAGGTCATACCGCGGCTCACGGCCTCCTGCGCCATCTGCTGCAGGAACTGAACCACACGATTCTGAGCCATACACGGACAACCGCTCGAGCGCCCAATGGGGAAGACCAGGACGAGATAAGCGGGCACTAAAAAACGGTAAAAAGGTCGATTATACAATCTGGATTAATAAGCAGACAAAGAGGAGCCTTGGAGATTGCCGGCAAAGGTAACCTGACGGAACAAAAACAGAAGGACGCGGACACGGCATCCAAAGCAAGGCAAACGTGACAAAAACGACAAACTATTGGCCGAAAGTGAAAACATAACTTACTGACGGCAGATTTCTGGTACTGTACGCCGCGAGCCATTGTCCATTGTCCGTTGATGGGTGTAACGACCACTGGCGGCGAATTCTCTCGCCGTGGACGATACTCGATGGCGGGCAAGGGGAGGACGCGACCGCCGATTTCAATGAAATGATCTTCAATGGTCAGGCCAGTTTCAAGCATCAGAGGATGACTCCGGACTCTAGAGATGTCCATGAACTGTGCGATCTCGCCAATTCGTTTGTCCGGGCTCAGCGACACTGCCCGGATGAACACAGCCTAAACAGATCGAAACTGGACAAACATTGAGAAAACAATGGCGGTGTCACTCGTCAACGTAATCAACTTCAGAAAGTGGAATGCCCCCACCTGATCCTGCTTGGAGAGGAGAGCGTTGTAGCGCTGACCAGGCGTGAGGTAACACTTTTCCAGCGGCACGCGGTAGGTGGCGCTCCCGTAGTGCACTTCAACGCAGCCGAGCTCGGGGAATTCGATGGGGATGTTGTGAGCCGCATAAGCTTCTGCAACCTAAACATAAAAGGAGCAGATGCTTGATCAAAGAGCAGAACGATTTGAAAATGAAGAGAACTATGGCGGACATCTTGCCGTAGTTTCAACGCCGTCAGCCACAAATTGCTGCACAGCCGAGCGGTAGAACATTTTCCCCAGCTGGCCGAGCGGACCCGGCAGCAGGCAAGTTTCTCCATCACTCGTCTGGAACTCTACCAAACGTGTACGGAGGATCGCTCCAAGGCCCTTCTTAAGCGCCAACCGGGAATCGATTCGACTGGCCGGGGTCGGCGTGCCCAGTTCCATCATGCTGCATACGATCTCATGGAGTTTCCCCTCGTTGAAGAAGACCGAGTGGGTGAGATCGGCGTTGAGAATCAGGCCAGCGCAGGTGATTTTGAAAGATGCAGTGAAACCGGGCCTACACAGAAAAATGGAACGAAGACGCAGCATTCGAAAGTGAGCATCCTCTTTAGGTACTAGTAACTAGAAATGGAAAAAGGAAATCAATCAAGAAAAGCGTCAATTCCCGTGAAATCCGCAAAAACGCGCAATCAAGTTGTACTTCAGTGTTTCAAACGATAACTGTCCGTGAATGAGATTCATCTCGAAAAAACTTTCCGAAAAGTGAGCGAGCTAGCTCCAACTTACCAGATAGCCCGGTAGCGTCCTATGTCACGGGGAAAACGTTGCTCCGTGAGGTTAGAGTAGATTTTGTCGCCCATGGAGACGATGATCTGGTTGGGGCGATCGGGATTCTTCTCAGCGTGGCTGGCATCCGTCATGGCTTCACGGAGGAGCAAGTTCAGAGCCTGCTGACGCTCGATGACGGCGCTGACTTGCTGGTTGGTCTGATGCTGCCGATCCATCAGCTGGAAATCGGCAGCCGTAATCAGCAGCTCCTTCGTGTAGGTCAGGGCAATGTCGTAGTGCATGACTACGCGGGCCCCGTCAGCCTGCCGCGGGCCGTCACCAACCACCGCGAAGTCTTGCTTGTCATGGAGCGCCATCGGCAGTTTCGGGGTGCAGTTTACCAGGACGAACGTCTTCTCGTCGTCGTAGGCGAAGAGGGGCTTGCGCGGCCACTGGAAGCGGTCTGCCATCTGGTCGAGGACCTCCACCATGACACGTCGGTTCTGATCCTTCCTAATCTTCTGCCCCTCACGGGCGCCTTGGAGGACAATGTTGCAGTCGAAGAACTGAAGTTGAGCCCGTTTCTTGGCTGAAAACGAAGAAAACGAAGAACACGAATGATAAAAGTCGCACAAGATAAATAGGATGCGCACTACGCAGGCCCGTCGCAGGTTAACGTGCAATCCAACCCGGAACATCCCCGCAAACTCCAAAACTAAGGAACAAAGTCTTGCTCAAACAAAAGAAAAGAATCAGAATTAAGGTCTCGAGTGCGAGACTCGAAACTGAGATCACCAAAACAGAGCTCGACAATTCCCTTTCCTCACTCCTTCCCTTGTCATGGTCAGACACAAAGCACGATAAACGTTGGACACAAAACAAACATTCGCAACGCCCTCCCTCGATGTGTCTGGAAAGGCACAAAGCAGACACATACAAAGGAAGAAAAATTGCTCAACAAGGAAGAAAATCAAATTAATGCAACCAGGAAGTTCAACCATAATTCAAAGTTTCTTTCATTAAGTTTCAGACCCAGAAAGAAATACTATTGCTTCGATAAACTTCGCTTCCTACAACCAACTTGGAGACATATTCTGAAGCAAAATCTCATAGCCCAATGCCCCTGAGAAAAGAGACTAAGAAAAAGCTCTTCGACAGTTTCCTTCTTCCCTTTACCGTGATGACCCCATACAATAACGCATAATTTGAAGATCAAAACGAAATTCAAACAGTTTTCCCATGATGAGAGACCAGAAAAGCAACACGGAAGTAAAAAATAACGGCCGAAAATCAGACCTCTTGTCATTGGGAGCTTTGGGGAGAGCTTGAGGAGCTCCCGAAAAGCTGACGAACATCGCACTTACGGGGGATGCATTTGAACGCGTTGGTGATGACGTCCTTGGGCTGGCCTTGCTGTCCGAAAGTCTCGCGGCTTTTGTTCTCCAAGAACATCATATCCGGCGAATCGGCAGCTGACGGCGCGGGCGGGCGCGGAGCTCGAACAGCAGGAGCTGCCATTTTTCCCCCCTGCTGCTACTTGCTCTCGGTAACGGAAAATGCGGTTGGACGGCTGAAAGGTCTGGGAATGAAAGAAAAGGAGGAGAAAATCGGTTTATGAGAACGCGGAAGTGTGGATGAATTGAAAAGCTAACTCCGGAAAGAGAAGAAATGAATTGAGAGTAACGGAAACGTTTGTCTGATTTAATCGAACGAGTTGGAGATTTCATGAATCATAATCAATCTATTGCATTCGTTCCGAACTGAACACTGAACTGGTCAAAACATGGGCGGAGCATTCTGTTTTCTCCGCTCCTTCATCTGCCCCCCCTGGCGTTCATCTGCCCCCCCCCGGCGTTCGTCGGCTCGCATGTGTGCCCCCATTCAGACTTGTCTGGACCCCTGGCTAAAAATGATCGGCGAACAAAACAGCTGTTATTTTGTTGCTGCATGTATTGTTTATCTCCAGCACACAATGGATTGGCAATTTTGCCGGTGATTCGGAAGGTGTTGTTGGTTGAGTGATCTGTTTTCTCAAGGGTTTCTCTACGAGCACAGCAACTGAGCGAAAGCGCGCCATGGCAAACAGCAGCAGCAACAGCCGTGTGTGTGCCGCTGGAGCGGAATGTGACGATGACTTTTACGACGACAATCCGTTTGGTGACAGCTCGGACGATGATGATTTCGACATTCGCGTTTCACAGGTGAGCGAGATGAAGACTGATTTTTCAGTTGCAACGAAATTCTGCACCAATTATGCAACCAATCGGTGAACGGAGTAGTGGTGGGAAACAATGTTGTTGTCTAAAAGGCAATCAAAGATTCAGCTAATGCGCCGAAAACATTTGTAGCTAAACCAACAATCAATCAATCAATTGACCGAACAGTACCATAAGTAACAATATAAGCAGATGTGAATACAATAGGCAATCAATCAATCAATCAATCACTCACACAATCACACAATCAATCAATCACACAATCAATCAATCACACAATCACACAATCAATCAATCACACAATCAATCAATCACACAATCAATCAATCACACAATCACACAATACACTCCGGGTTCTTCACACAATTTTATTTCGGCATGTAAACTGAGATCCATCAAACGTTAATGGGTTTCTTTCTACCAAGTGTTTCGTCCTCTTTCAGATCAAGGCCATCTCAACTCCCGGAAGGGGTGCCGGATGGGATAACGTCCCAGAGGACGGAACGGAGGAGGACGTGCTCTTTGGTGTGCAGAGACGGAGAATTGGCGCGGGATGGGACTTGCCGTTGGAGAAGGTACGTTTTTGGAAACTTGGACCGTTTTGCAAGACTGGTGAGCTGTACTTCTTGTTACATGTGCTGTCATTGTACTCAGAGCCGGGTGCTGAGATCACGACGGATTGAGAAATTCTCCGATGACGAGACCAATCCTGACGATCCTCAACCAGATCGCCAGCTGAAAACGTTTCTCAAAGCTTTCGGCCTCAAAGAAGCTTACGATGCACTTCGAATGAAAGGCATTGATCTGCGACAACTGCTCACCATGAATGAAAGCCAGTTGATTACGGTAGGGGGTTTCATCCGTTTTTTCAATCTGTGTGCCACTTCGTTTTCTGTGCGGACTGATTCAGGTGGTCCTTAATGTTTTTCGTCCTGCAGATTGGATTTGGGGACCAAGACAAATTAGCCGTTCGTCGACGACTTCTCTATGCCATCGGCGAGACGCGTAAGTTCGAATGGATCCCGCCGGCCGCCTTCAGCATGACCGAGCAGTTTCTGCAGACCGCTCGCCGCCTGACCAGTTCTCCCTCTGCCCGGCGATTTGCAGATAATCCAGTGGCTGAGCCACCGGCTGAAGGTCCGTCCAACTTGGACGAACTGAAGCAACAAGTTGGTCGCAATATGGGAAGTGTTCAGCAGCAGTTGAACAGCGCGAAACCTTTGTTAGGTTTCATGGCCGCCGCCACGGAATACTTGAAAGGCTTGACGAGCGATGCTGCTTCAAAGGTTCGATTTCGGCCTTTCTTTGAGTGACGAGCTTAAACGGGTTGATGTGTTGCAGGAAACAGTTTTTGAAGAGGATATCCACGAGACACTGATCAACGCCTCCGACCTCGCTGCAGCTGCCGACACTCTGAAGGATCGCTTGTTGGACTTACGCAAGATGTTTGCTAACAATCAGATTGTCTTGCCCATGTAAACGGCTCTTTTGTTTTTGTGCTGTTGGAAGGTCGAACTTGCAGGTGACTAGTATGGCTTGTTGATTTGTCTGTTAGGAGTAAAGTGGAAATAGTCGGAACTCTGAATAAGGGGTGCATTCACATTATCACTTCTCCTCCTGTAATGGTGTCACCAAGGACCTGAAGGCCACATCCTTTTAAGTTTCTAGTAGTCGGAACTCTGAATAAGGGGTGCATTCACATTATCACTTCTCCTCCTGCAATGGTGTCACCAAGGACCTGAAGGCCACATCCTTTTTAGTTTCCAGTAGTCGGAACTCTGAATAAGGGGTGCATTCACATTATCACTTATCCTCCTGTAATGGTGTCACCAAGGACCTGAAGGCCACATCCTTTTAAGTTTCCAGTAGTCGGAACTCTGAATAAGGGGTGCATTCACATTATCACTTCTCCTCCTTTAATGGTGTCACCAAGGACCTGAAGGCCACATCCTTTTAAGTTTCACTGTTGACACACTTTTGTACTTTTACAAAGATTTTACGTCTTCATTAACCCACGCTTTGGGTCGGTGTAAGCGTGGTACCCCTTTGCGTGAGATATCGTGGTCCTTGTTAGGATTGCCGAAAAGTGACATCTACAGCTACTAGGATTACTTGCAAACTTTTGACTTGACTTATCGTGAGCCGCAAGACTACACACGTTACAAAGTTTTAATTTCTCTGAGCAAAAACCGGCCAAAATCTGGTCGTAAAATGCAAAGAAATAAGACTGTACTCATTTGGAAAGTATATTTGAAAATTAGGACTGAAATTCGGCACAGTGGAAACTGAAAACGGGTGACAGACTGAATCAATCGAAGAAAACGACAACAAATCAAAATTTCTGGGCAACGAAACTCGTAATGCGTATATCAAGTTGATTGATCGATAAGGCGGTTTAAATTTTCCACCAGTCAAACAACGTGTAGTCTTGTTTGTCAAATCACACCAAACCAAAAGTTTGCAAGTAACTCGCAAGTAGCTGTAATCGGCTCGTTTCTGGCGTTTTGGGGAGGTGAGTCATGTTGACCGCCTTTGACGATCTATCTTGCGAAGGGAAATGAATGGCAATCTTCCCTCTTGTCAAATGACCGCGGACTCAAGGAGCCGCCAACAACATCGTACGGCGAGGATGAATCGACTAGTACAGGTCAATGTTACAGCTTCCATGAAACAATTACTCGAACAGACAGACAATTGCATGTTCTCGCGTAAACTTGGTACGACTGGACAAAGCAACGTTCAGGGTCGTTGGTAGATGAAGAAACAAATTGTCAGACTGATGTATAAATATGCCGAAGAGGAAAGGAAAACCAAACAAAAAAGAGTCCATAACTACAAAACCACCTGAGAAGCGTTCTAAAACATAAATAAGAGGAGACCATTGGGGATTGCTCAGAGAAATGAGATGAAGACGTGAAAAATGAAAATATCCAGACACGATATGGAGATAAACTGTCCTTATTCAATCGTCTCCAAGTAGTCTGACTCGTTGTCCGACTCGAGATTCTCCATGGAACTGTCGGCCATCACCTTCCGCGACGCAGCTACCGCAGCAGCTCGACCAGGCCGGGAGCGGGCTACGGGAATATCTTCGTCGCTGTCGTCCAACGCCGCCTTCTTGCTGCCCTCGCTCTTCTTCTGTAAAAGCAATTTGTTGATAATTAAAAACAAAATACACAGTACAAACCTGCATACAAATAAACTGATCGCGACAAAAACTTACCTTCTTGTCAATTGGGCTGCTACTGGAAGTACCCGGAGCGTTGTCATCATCGCTGTCCGAGATTGCCGCCTTGCGCTTAACGGGAGCCGCTTTCTTCACAGCAGCCGGTTTTTCCGCCGCTTTCTTGGATTCTTTCGCCGGTGCTGCTTTTTTAACTGCCGGCTGGAACTCCTCCGAATCAGCCTTCTTGGACGCTTTCGGCTTCGTCGGTTTCTTCGCATCGTAGTAGTCGTCCTCATCAGAATCGGACGCGGCCTTCCGTGACACCTTGGCAGGAGCCTTCTTAACCGGTGGTTTCTTCGTTCCGACCTCACTGTCATCATCCGAAGAGGAGGCTAATCGGACTTTCTTGACAGGTGTCGAGGATCCGTTGGACGACGCCGCTGTTGCCTTCTTTGTGCCGTTCGATTTGGATTCGGGGGCTTTATCCGGTTCAATCTGTTAATTAGCGTGAGATATGTGAGCGAAACAAAAAGCTGAATTAAATATCAGATGAAGATTCGGTTGCGCTACTTACGACAGCCGATTTGGACTTTGCGACTACCGGCCCTTTGGTCTGGACAATCTCCACGATGTCATCATCATCCGTTGGAGCAGAAGCCGTAGAAACGACAACGGGATGGTTCTTCTTCGCCGGCATCTTCTCAGTTGATCGATCGAAGTCATCAGCATCCGTTGGAGCAGAAGCCGCAGAAACGACAACGGGACGGTTCTTCTTCGCCGGCATCTTCTCAGTTGATCGATCGAAGTCATATTCGTCGCTCCCGTCGCTGACCACGATCTCCGAATCATCCGACAGGGCTTCAGAGTCAAAACCGTCAGAATCTTCGTCGGACGAGCCAGCTTTCTTTTTGCCCTTCTTTTTGAAACCCTCCAGGGTTGTCTGCTTCATTTTTGACTTCCCTTCTGTCAAAGGCACAACAAAAACAGGTTTATTTGGCAATAAAAGGCCGATATCTCTCCATGCAGGAAACAAGTCTGTCAACCCTTCTGCCAATCGCCAGACTATCTGTCAATCTGTCTAGTTTGTCATCTAGCGCTTACATATTTAGTCAAGATGCACTGCCTGTACAGCAGTCTGTCATACCTTCATCTCCGTTCTCTTCCTTCTTCCTGGGCTTCTTGGGCTTCTCGCTCGGGGACAGCAACTCGCCGTTCTCGCCGACTTCCTCCTTTTTCTTGCGGCCTTTGGCGCTAGGCTCGCCCTGCATTAAGAAAGGGTAAAGTCTTGACGATTGGCACACAGAAGGCAGAGACATACTGACATACAAAAGAGAATGTCTCACAGGGAATTACCAATGACAGACAGACGGTTGGTCAAAACAGACGGCAAACAATGGAACATCGACACGCGAAAAGAATTACAAAGCCGGAAAGAAGCAAAGCAAATAAAGTGAAACCGTGCAGACACACACCTTCTTCTTGCGTTCCTTCTCGTTGCGGGCTCTCTCAACCTTCGCCACCATAGCGGCGTCGATGATGGGTTCGATGCGAATGCCGGTCTCGGATGGCAGCGTATCTTTCTTGCTGGGGGGAGCAGCCTTGCCGCCGCGACCAGTCCCTTTGACGCCCTTCAGAGGTTTCACAGCAGCACCACCCTGAATGCCCTGAGCGTCACGATCGGCGATGGCGGCCTCCTATAAACAGCAAGAGCGTGGACATACCGCACATCCGCAGAGAACACATTCTCTGGCATGGAAATATTGTCTTACGTCGAGCTTCTCGAGGAAAAAGTCCAAATCGGCGTTCCATAGATCCTTGGGAGTCTTCCTGGTCAAATCTGCCAATTCAGCTTCCTAAATACAAAAGGCGGCAATTAAACGCCAGAAAAATGACGGGAAATTGCGTGCGGATTGCGCAGACAAAATTTTACCTTGTTATCGCGTTCTTCCAACAGTTTGATCTTCTGTTCATTGGACAGCTTCCAGAAACTCATACCCATCAGGTAATCATAGTTTGGCCCCTTTTCCTTTTCGATCACCTTATCAATCACATCATCCTCATTGGTGGCCGGCTCCTCATCCTCCACAAAAGCAGCTTCCCCGAGACCCTTCTTCCACGCCTCGACTGGATCCGAGTCGTACTTGCGGTCCTTCAGCAGCTTGATGATGTCCACCCGTTTCACATTCTCCACCTTAATTTTCCCCTCAATCTTCTCTTCGATGAAACGCGCCTGATTCTGCAGCCGCTTCGCCTCAGCGCCCAGCTTGGCGATCCAGTAGACCTTCTGCTTCTCGTAGAAGTCGAGACGAAGCTTGTAGAACTCCTCCATAATTTGTCCGACGCTGGTGTAAGTCTTGATGACGCCGTTGCTGTCGAAGAGGACCAAGTTGGACAGGGAAAGAGTGGTCTGCAGTTTGAAGACCTTGTGGAAGCCTTCCTTCTCAAACTCCTTCATCTTGGTCTTGTCCAGTTTGACGGTGAAACGAACAGTGGTGTCGGTGTGGTACTCCCGGTAGTCCCTGTCAAGTGAACAAACAACAGATTTCCCCAGCTGCCTTTACATTGGAACAATGAGCTTTACATAAAACAACAAGTGGTAAATCGGGATAATGCAAACAGAAAATCGGCAAAGTCAACGACAAACTCAAGGAAGCAACACATGAACAACCGCCACACAAGTTCGAGAGAATTACCGGCTTAAACTTACATAATTTGGGGAGGCACTGCCTTCTTCTTCTCCTTCGCTTCCACACCGAGAGCCATCGGTTCGATCACAGTCTCTTTGTATGTCTGGGTCCAGACCCGCACCGGCAGCTCGGTAATCTCCACCGTGTCGTCGTCCAAAATGGCTACTTCACCGCTGCTGACAATGCGGCTGCCGTCGTCAATCTCCTTCATCTCCCCGCGATGGCCTTTGAACCAGGGCGACATGTGCTTCTGCGGTTCGTCGCGCATCATCCGACGAATGTTGTCGACAATGTCGCGGGGATTGTAGTTGGGAATGTCGGTTGACCAGCCGGTGCCGATACCCTTGGACCCGTTTACGAGCACCATCGGGACCACCGGCATGTACCATTCCGGCTCGATCTTCCTGCCCTCCTCGCGCTGGTACTCCAACAAAGGCATGTCCCTGGGTGTGAAGATTGCTCTTGCCAGAGGACTAAAACGATAATAACATAACAGCTTCAATGTCAGCAGTTGTCCCATTATTACTGGGCTCGGACAAAACCGAAACACGGAGTCGTACCTCAACATGGTGAAGATGTAACGGGGACTGGCGCTGTCTTTGCCGCCCTGAAGACGGGTGCCAAACTGGCCACACGGCAAAAGAAGATTGATGTTGTTACTGCCGACGTAGTCTTGCGCCAGACCGACGATGGTGGACTGAAGGGAGACTTCGCCGTGATGATAAGCCGATTTCTCGGCCACCGAACCCGCTAACTGGGCCACCTTGACTTCCTTTCTGTCGTTACGAAGGAAGCAGGTGTAGATCACCTTTCGCTGGCCTGGTTTCAGTCCTGCGGAAGACACCAAAGGAATGACTTGTTGAATTACAGCAAGAACAACTGACAGCATTACACGAAATCACGAGAAAGGTGAAGAACGGAATAATACCATCAACAATGGACGGGATGGAGCGTTCGTTATCGGCATTGCTGAAGAGGATCAGCTCCTTGTTGACGAATTCCGAGTAAGATACATTCTTCGTCTTCTTCTCGTACAGGTAGATTTCCTTCTCTCCGGCTGCGCGACGTGTCTTGCGCTCTTCCATGCCCTCCGTCAGCCACTTCTTCCGGTCGTCCGCCTTGGTCTTACTGAAGGCCATGTCGATGTTGACGTCATCTTCCGGACCGCCCCACTTGAAGTTGATCTGATGGCGGTTCATGTCTTGGAAGTACTCCTTGGCCTCCTTCGACGTGCTGGTACCCAGACCTTTGAAGTACTTGACTTGCCATTTTGGCCAGTCAGCCGTAGCAGCCTTCCACTCCTCAAACTCGGGCAGACTGTAGAAGGAGAGCGTATCCTGACCCTTCTTATTGGCTTTGACGATGGGCGTGATGAACTGCTCCAGAAACGTCCGCTTCAGCAGATGCGGCCAGGAGTGGTGGATGAAGTTGATGAGGAGGCCTTTGATGTGGGAGCCGTCCTGATCCTGATCGGTCATGATCATCAGGCGTCCATAGCGGAGTCTCTTGAAATCTTCTTCGTCCTGGTACTTGCAATTGAACTTCAGGCCGAGAATCTTGACGATGTTTTGGATTTCCGCATTTTCTAAGAGCTACGAGGAAAAATAACAGTGGGACAAATTTGCCTTTGCCTATCCAAAACAAATTGATGTGTTTGCGTTTGCGTTTGAATTTCGTCCAAAGAAGATCAAGTTGTCATATTTTTACCTGCTTCGGAGTTGCATCACGGACGTTCAACAGTTTACCGCGCAAGGGGAAGACGCCGTACTTGTCGCGCCCGACGACACTGAAACCGGAAACGACCAGCGCCTTGGCCGAGTCTCCTTCCGTCAGAATCAACGTGCACTTGTCCGAGTGCTTCGTGCCGGCATCGTTAGCGTCCTCCAGCTTCGGAATGTTCTTCAGCTTTGATGTCTTGGTGCCACCTGCTCGATCCAGCTTCGTCTGAAACAAGTACGCTGCTTAGAAACATGCAAAGACTTGTTTGTCGTATAGAAACAACGCCAAGGACAATGCTACGATTCCTCCAACAAAGGGATACCCCACCCTTAGCATCAGTGAAAATGAAGAGGTGCATTTGCACTCGTATGGTTCTATCTAAACTGTGCTGTTACTGCTGTATGAATCCGGTTTTAACTCCTTTAAATAAACTGCGTACCTTTTGCTTATTGATCTGAAACTGGAGAATGTTCTCCCAGACGCCCATCTTCAGCACCTTCTTTGAAAAATCATCTGAGATCTGGAACTTCGATCCAAACTTGGACGCCTGGAGAGTTAGGGCTTCCTTTGTCTGTGAGTCGAACGTCGGATTCTCAACGAGACAATTCACGAAAACCCACAGATTCTGTTTGATCTACGATGCGAAAAAAAAGTACAAATGGGGCTGCTGGTCGAAAATGACAGATACCAGGCAAACGCTCTGGGTTGAATCAGTCGGGTGGCGGAGAGCGCCACGAGTGTAAATTGTAAACAACACTCATTCAGCAATACACACACCGCCTGCGGCGCCCTCTGCCACCCGACTGATTCAACCCATGTAGTGATTCAACCCAGAGCGTTTGCCTGGTACTCAATTGAATCTTACCACCGCCGGCTTGATTTCTTGTCCAGTTTTGTTCTTCTTTTTCAACTGCTCTCCCAGCACCTTGGCGATCTGCTCCGTGACGTAATCGACGTGCCTGCCTCCCTAAAAAACCGACAGCGAACACGCTATATGGCGGGCTGAGAAAGATCCAGTACAAGCACAAACAGGAAGGATAAGGCTATGCCGAGTTACCTTTGTAGTTGCAATGCGGTTGGCGAAGCTAACTTGCTGGAACTGCCCCTCAGTGCTGGAACAAACGGCCACCTCCCACCGAGTACCCTCCGTGGTGATGCCCTCTTTCCCGATCTTCTCCACTACGACATTGACTGGGTTTCCGAGGTCGTCCTTCGAATCGCAGGTGTACATCTTTACGTACTCCTCGAACGTTTTCAGCTGCAAAGAGATAGAATAATAAGAAACAAAATCCGACAGACAACCCAAACTCATCATTAGATCAATAAAATTCGAACACGCCGCACCGGAATAATATCGCCGTTCAACCGAATTTTGACACCGCGCACTGTTCCAGCCAAATCGTAGGCCCGGCGGCTCAGCAACGCCACGAAATCGTCATCCAGTTTTTCCATGTCGAACCGCTTCAGATCGGGCCAGAATTCCACCATGGTGAAGTCCTCATTGCGAGAATTCTCCTTGATGATTTCCTTCTCTACCTTGTTCATGTTGTCCGTCCATGTCTAAAGTGAACAAGTCAAGACGGTCCAAAGTGATCAGCATCGGCAGGAGGAAGGGAGCAAGAAAAGGACAAACCTGCTTGAAGGTCTTTCCGTCATCCTTTGACGCAACGCTGAGGGTGAACTTGGTACTGAACGCGTTACACAGCTTGGCCCCATATCCGTTTCGACCGCCGGTGGTCTTCTTTTCGTCATCGTTGAAGTTGCTGCCAGCCAGGAGATGACCGAAAATAAGGGTAGGCACGTAGATCTTCTCCTTCGGATGAATCTGAATGGGGATGGCCCGGCCATTGTTCCACACGGAGATCTTATTCGCTTCCCTGTAAAGCACAAAATCAAAGCGATACAAATTGCCGCGCAAATTCCAGTATCATTTGTCTGCTCGCCACAATGGCTTACGGATCAATGTTGATTTTGATTTCTGTCATGACTTTATCGGCTCGGCCGTCTTCCTGGTCCCGCTGCTTGTTGTCAGCTGCGTTGACGAGGATTTCGTCGAAGATTTTGTAGAGTCCAGGTACGAAAGTGATTGTGCGGTAGACCAGCTTCTTCTCGACAGCGTCGAAAACCCACATTTTCTAACAAGCGGAAATGTATTCGTTAGCAAGGAAATTTGGCTGTTTATGAACGGAATACAGCAACGAACGATTCCCGTAACGAACCTCCGTGACCTTCTGCACCGATCCGATGTAAGTGTCCGGCCGTTTCAGTACGTGCTCCAGTTGCTCCAGCTTCTCGTACATCGCACCGACATCCTTGGGCTGCTTGGCAGGCTTCTTGGCGCTCGGAACTTTGACAGCAGCTTTCTTCACCGCCGCTGGGGCAAAGTCTTCATCGTCCGAGGACATTGTCCCGGTAGTAACGGCTCTACTCCAAATCGGACAAAACTGCAGAAAAAAGACGGCATTGAAATGAGAATCGGCAACTTGTACTTAGATAAGTTATACATTAAAATCAATCCTAAAGAATGTAGGGTAAAAGCAGGGAAAGCGACACCTTAAATCGGCCAATCAAGCAATCACGATAACAGCCGCTTAATTTTGACGGATGTTCACTGGCCAATGTCTTTCGGCCAATACGCGATTTGCCACGATTTTGAATCAGCTCTATAAAAACTGAATCACATTTTGAATCATGCCTAACCAATCCATCAATCCTTTTGATCATCTCCTCGCGCACGGCTAGAGTGCGTTCGAGATCCCCTTCTCCCTCAGCCCGGACCCGCGGCGGACGGACGCCGGAGTTATTGCGAATGTGAGCGCGGTGAATGTATTCTCCGCTGGCTATTGATCTGCTGCCCATTACACGACAAAACAACATCAAAGTTCACACATTTCTCAAATAAAAACAAGACCAAGCCCTAGTCCAATCATTCAATCAATTGATTATTTCTAAACCAAATCCGCACAAATTTTAATCAATCAATCGATGGAAGCCGTTAGCGAATCCATACTGAGTAGCTTTTAGTGAAGTCATTAGTTTGACAGCAAACTCTTATTCTCGATCTCAAAAATAGCAGCTGCTGCTTACCGAATTATTTTCAAACGTCAAAAGACGCGGCGAAGAGGACGCAACAAATGTCGAAGCCGCAAATGAGAAGTTGCCCGGCTGGCGTCCTGGTGCTCCCCTCCAGCTACTCCAAACCACACGATAAACCGCAAGTCCTAAAATAAACAAGCGGTTGGTCACATTTACGCTAAATAATTCCAGAAATGGATAACTCTTCAATACCGATGAAAGCACGATCAAAATAAAAAAAAATCAGCGATCAGCGGTGAGGTAAAATAAATTCTGAATGAAATGAGATTTTCATCTGCCTGCAGCCAGCGATGAACTCCTTCTAAGAGATCGATAATCCAATCTTACAGCGGTAGGAAAGCGATATAGAATAAACTTGGAAAAATCGTCGATGGGCGTCTAAAGAAATGGCGAAAATGATTGTCGAATGAAAAGATTGCGCTGCGCTTGCCGTTGCGATTTTTGAAATCCAAAATAGCCCGTTTCCAGAGCGTTCATTTGGCGGATGAAACAAAATGACGGAGAAAAGAAATATGATCCGGGAGGGCGCTGTGTACTGAGTTACTTTCAGAACGCATGTTCCCACTGACATCTGCGCCTCCTGCGGCCCTCCTGGATATTAGGACACGCCTCTTGCCCCTGGGGTGGGGCACAGGGGCCGGCGACGGGCCGAGGTAGTCATTCATTCATTGACGCGGTTGATTGTCTGCTTAACGAATGATTGATTGATTGAATCAACAGACGTCATAAAAAAATATCACTGTATTCAGTTTTCTCGGCAATCCTCGCTACTCGCATTTTGGTCTGTCCCGCAATTCAATGAACGGAAAGAAGTGTAAATCCAATCGAAATCCCAAAGTCCGACTTGTATCGTGCTGACTGTTGTCTGTTGCCACTGTCGATACAGTATGATGAGATCTAAAGACATGCAGTTTTTCCCACTTTCTCACCTCTTCTCATCGAGAAGCATAATTAATCCGCGGATAAATAGAGATCGAACTGAAAA
>LRSR01010199.1:0-24910 GCA_001579985.1 Hypsibius dujardini | reverse complement strand
TAGACAATTAAACAGGCATCTTTCCCGAGAAGATGACTGATGGCTGGAGCGTCCAATGGATCTTTCTCTCTCTTGCGACAAGCACGGAGTTTCCAGGTTTTCAGCGAGCCAGAGTAGGCAAAGTTCGTGCAGTCGAGAAAGGCAATGTACTTGGCGTCCGGCAGTTGAAGGACGAATTTCCAGTAGCAGCAAACTCTACAGATCTGAATGCCAAATTTCCAGATTCAGGCAGCTTTTTTGTTTGAATGTTTTGAGATATAGGTAAACAGACAGTCATCTAGTGAGACGCACTGACAGACAACCCGCAAACAATCAGGAATGCAGCCAGTGGACTAAAACGACAGACAGCGAGACAGAAAAACAGTAAGATATAAAAGGCAGCCAAACAGACAGGCAGATAGACAGAAAGGCCGACAGACAGACAAATAGACAGGCAGAAAGACAGGCAGAAAGATAGACAGACAGACGAGTTTATTGCTGAACCAAGATTGAAAATTTTGTCCTCGACACTAAATATATTTGGAAGGCGCTCCCTGTAAATAGTATCAGAGCTCAACAAACGTAACTCTGAATCCTCGCACGTGTAGATAGATCAACGCACAGAAAGACTCCCGCGAGGATCTCGCGTGGCAGTTTCTTGAAAGGCATTTCAATGGTGGGTGGTTCTGAATCGAGCAAAGCCATGGCGAACATTTCCACAAAAAGATTCCGCAATCACTGCATTACACAGTGTTCTAATGTCATCAAGAGAAGATTGATCTAAACAGCAACGTGAATCTACCATAAATATCCCTCTTAGACAATTCCGCTAATTAAAACACAACGCATGCGAGACTCAACTTTAGCAAACAGATAAAGAGATTCGGCGATATTTAAACAAGATTCTGAAGCTGTTTCAACCCGAATTTTTCACATTGATGGAATTAATCAAAATAAAACAAATCAGTGCCTCTAACGAAATCAATCGGGCACGCCCAAACGATCCCAGCAGTCAGCAGTAAAATCGCTTCAACGAAACTGTGAATTGCACTTTACCCTCGTATTAGAGAGAAGACTAATCGAATTTGATAATGCTATATTTATTATTCTGCATGCAGAACTGCAATTTGTTGAAAGCAAGAGAGCGAGACCAGGGAAAACTCCCACGCAAACAGGAACGTCTCCTTATTTGGGAAGTATTTCAGATGCCGAATTCAAACTGACTCCTTTTTAAGTGTACTTAACAGAGTCACATTTACGATGGTTATAAGAATTTATTTCACCGTTGCTGACCCAGTAACTTTTTTTGATAGAATTTCTCAAGTTGGGAAAACAATGTCCAGTTTTCCTGACTTAAACTGTAAAAACGTCGATTTTCAGAAAAGATTTCATTAATGAGTTTTGACAAAGTCCCTCTGACAATTCAATTTTGATTTTTGAAATTTTGAAAATCATCATAAATGTGATTATTAATAAAACTTACAGTAAAATCAATTTGAACTCGAAATATAAAATACTTCCCAAGTTAGCAAAATCTAGATTTGAGGAGGTTTGAGGCTTAGGAGATTTTATATTGTTCGGCAAATATACGCAATCGGAAATTCCTGAAGCTTCTCCGCTTCCTGATTACACTGGAATAGACACACTGCAAATGTCAGAATTATTTTCAATGAATTTGGCTACTTTTGCGAGTGATTGACGATTGACGATCATGATTTTCGTCCCGGTTGTATTCGTCTCCCTCTGACAACTCAAGAGCGGTCCGGTGGGGAATTGTGCAAAATCACTCGTTTCCATGCATACGAAGACTGATAGACTGTCTGTAGTCATGGTTTCGGGGGCTGCAATCGTCCAGCAACGAGATGTCACGGGAAACGTTCCCGAACTTGTTCAATACGGAAATGTTTTACTCCTTGGGCTGAGGTAGTGTGCGTGAATGAAAATGGACATTATTCGGCGTATGCATCAACAGGAGTTATTGTGTAGTGTTGGCTGCGAAGGGGATGATGACCTCGGTTTCTTACATGGTACTGCTGGTAAGAGAAATCGTACAGCTGTGGCGAGGTTACTTTGTGGGTCGCTGTTTGGGTCTTAGCAAGCCGTGTGAAACATCTGACTTCTTACCTTTTTCCAAGGTTTACTGTTTAAAAACAACAATTGTGCCACAGAGTACCAAATGTTATTAGTCAATCATTTATGAATTTCGGTACACTATTAACTTTCATAATCTTTGGAATAGCGCCAGGGTGACATTTTTTGTTCCACACGGCATGCCAAAACCCAAATAACGACCCATAAAGTAACCTCGGAGCAGCTGTATTCCTCGCTGTTCCGTTTTGTGGGCTAATGCGAGCCAATGGCAATAGACTCAACGTACATCGTAAATTACGGTTTCTGTTACGCAATCCCTTAAAAAAAGTTCTTTCTGAATCTAATTATTTTTAAAAACGAATCAGGTGACAGAGCGCTGGGAGTAGTTTTGGCAAGAGCACGCGAGTGCTGAAATTTCGTGGAAAGGTCTTCAGAATTGGACCGGAGCTCCGGCCCCTGACCTCCAAATAATAGCGATAGTGCGATTGGTAACGTTTGTATCAATTAACAAAATGTATCGAAAAAGGTTTTGATGAACGAGTTTGAACGAGTGATCAGCCGGAGCTGTTAAAGAAAATCGATCAGTGAATTTCGGAAATTCACTGATCGCATTTGGCTAAACAATGAGGCAGCCGAGCTGTCGACGATCGAGGAAAGGCAACAGGGGCCAATCAGAAGTCCATCTTTTCGGCCCACGCTGTCCACTTTCACGCGCCCACTGATGCCTTTACTGATACCCTTTTCTGATACCCTTTTTTGACAGACTTTTTTGAACCCTTTATTGACGAGCGCACTGTCACTAATATTTTGCTGATGCCAATCGATTGCCAATTAAATTGCGGATGTTAAAGTGTTAAGAAAACTGTATTTCCAAATATACGCGGAGTCTCGTAATAATGACATTGCTACAGGCTCAAAATAGGAGAGGAAACGGGGTGCCACATTGCTGAAACGTTTTCAAAATATTTACAGTGCTTCTACCTGAGATAGAGCTCAATTTTTGCTACGCTCTGAAACTTGCACATTGGGTTTCCTTAATTCTTTCTCGTTTAGATGTAGAGGAGAACGAAGATGCCTACGGGGAGATGACAGAGATTGACATTCAGATGGTCCTTGGCGGGGTTGCAGCTTTCGACTTACTGCTGTCGCTGTTGGACCGCTTCTCCGCGCTCCTACCAGACGTTTCAGTAGGAACAATTATGAAAACGCTGGTTGCGTGTCTTTATATTGTCTTAATTGGCCTGGGAGTTGCAGTAACTTTTATCTCATTTCTGCTTGATCGATTTAAGCGACAAAATGCAGTCGTCTGTCCTTCAAATTTCTCATTCGATAACGCTGAGACCTCCGAAGAAGAGATCCAGAGTGTGCTAATAATTAAAAATTAAAGCTGCTTAAGCCGAAGTGACGTCATCGAATTTTAGGGAAATTACAAAGCTGATTATATCGAGGTTGTCCTCTTTTCCAACGCGTTTACCACAGGGTGGTGAAGGATCCACCATGTTTCCTCGCGACTAGCATTGCGCAGCTTCCTATAGAACAATCGGAAAAATTATTCGACACTTTCAACGTCGGTATGCATTTCTAACTTGGGGCATTATTCAAATGCCGAATTCAGAATCATTATTTAGGCCTACTTCAGCGATGAATATGAAAATTAATTTCGTTGGTATACCGTGATCAGACAAAGTTTTTTAGTGATATTTTAAAGTTGGAAAAACAAAGGAAGATTGCATGTCCCATCATTTTCACTGTAAAAATGGTGGATTTTAGAATTGACTTAAAAACAATTATTTTAACACTGTTCTATTTTAAATTCAATTTCAAGTCGATTGGCCTTACTTAAATATTTTTTGGACATCAGAGGGCGAAACTCTGGGCATCTTTCAAAAAGGACCAATAATTCCATCGGAAGCTGTGCAGTTTTGGTTAATAGCTCGGCCCAATGACTTCAAACTTTTTTTGGCTGTTGCGAATCGACTACAAATTAAATTTTAAATGTGATAGTGTAAAAAAACATATTTATCGTAGTTCCAAAAATCTCCATTGTTGCAGTCACAATAGAGAAAAATGGAATCAAGTGTTTTCCCAAGTTTGAAATATCACCAAAAAAAACTATGCCCGACGTTACCGGCGAAAGGAATTTTTACTTTTATCGCTACGGTAGATCTAAATAACAAAAGATACTTTGATGTGATTTGGAATTCGGCACATGATTGATGCCCCAAGTAAGGGTAGAAAAAGAGGTCATGCTATATGCTGGTACCTATGAATGAGTAATGGCATGGTAGTTATGAAGATTACTGACAGCACAGCGAGAAGAACTGCCAGAAGGTTTTGCCGCGCAAAATCTGCAACCGACATAAAAACTTCTCAAAGATTCTTTTCGTATGTCAGAAATTATCCTGACAGTACGAGGACTCTGGCCTATTTCGAACCACCCCTTTCAGACATCATTCCAGCTATCGGCATTTAGGGATCAATGAGACTTTGTCTATACATAATGCAAACTTTTCTTGCGGCAATCCCATAAAAAATTCAATTTGAACTAGAATGAGGGTAAATAATATTTTTTTGGGATTTACAGGGCGGAGCCATGGGCCAGTTCTTGAGAGATAAACTCGCAATGCCAGTCCTTTTTTTAGAAATATGCCTAGCTTCGCCCCCTCAAAACGAAAAATATTACGCTCATATAAATCAATTCAAAATGGAATTTGGGATAAGATAATCGCAAGAAAGCTTTATTTTACTTTATTAGCAAAGTGGCCACTATCCTTTCAATACTAGTGGCTGCAATTAGGACCGAAAAATCAACGGCGAGAAATAGAACCTACACCTTGTACGGTTTTCTATAAAGTGTACCTTGTGGCAAACAGGGCCCTTCATTTCCGGAAAAACCGCATGGCGGGATATCCAATGGTGGTTTGCCTGTCAGCCATTCTATAGACACATTCTGATCCCAAAGATATCGTTGCAAAATGGCATCGTAACGTGACACCACCTGACAAAAAACATAATGGGTTTTTTATTTGCTCGGTGTGTGGCAGTTGTTTTTTGAAATTTCAGTCAACTTCCGTGTACCTGGAAAGAAAGTGTTTTTGGATGGAATGTGTAGAGCAAAAGGTCGGTATGGCGGTATCCGTTGGCGTCTATGAAAACTGGTCCGCTCGGGAACCGGAAGGTGCGGTTAGTCATCAGGGATCGTAGCCGTCCGCCTCCACAAACGGAATCAGCACTATGTATGGTATTATTGTCCCATGGTTGACTGTCGAGGGAATCGTTGACGAGAGCGGCGAAGAGCCGAACGCTGTTATATGTCTCGCGAATCAGGTAGACATCCAGTGGCTGAACGAAAAAACACACCTCTGCCAAAGTCTGACTTGAAAATTATTTCGGATGCCGAATCCAAATTGACTCCGCTTAAATTTTTATTCATAGAATCACGTTTACGATGATTTCCCAAATTTATCTCACTGTTGTTGTCCCAATAAAGTTTTTTGACAACATTTTGAAGTTGAGAAAAAATTGAAGATTCGAGTTTCCCTGATTTTGACTGTAAAAACGACAATTTTCCAAAAAGATTTCATTTGAAAATTGTTGGCACTGTCCCTTTTGGATATCAGGAGGCGGAGCTACATGTCATTCTTGTGACTGACAGGAAAAATTACGAGTGGCACTGCAGAAATGACCCACAGCCTCGCCCCCTCGTAGCCAAAAATAATTCTGCCAATAACAATCGATTCCAAACTGAATTTTGAGAGGGACAGTGCCCAAAATCTTATGAAATCTTTTGAAATCTCATGAACCTTTTGTTGTATTCCATTTGTCACGTCTAAGAATACAAACTATTTTGCTAAATATAAAGAATGAATAAACCAAAATAAAATGATCTTTCCACATTGTTCGTTAAAATCAAAGTAATCTTATTTAATTATATTATGTATTATTGTATTATATATGTATGTATTATTTAATACAATGACATCAAGCGCACATGTTGATTTCTCATTTTTCATCAATTAAAAGTATTAATTCAAAACAAAATTGACAAATAGACATAAGTTCCGGAAGCCTACCTGAAGCCCCGTTTGTAAGGCGGTACCGTAAAGTTCTTGGGATTTGGCAGCTAGCTGTTGGTTCAATTTTGGGAACCCTCCGCCAGTGGCGACGTACGTCGTCAGGTAGAGGGTTGAACGAAATAACTCAACATCCTGCAACAACGATTTCGAGTAAACTTAATTTTAATTTGGTATTCGATTGATTTTTGTTTTTACAAAAAATTATCTAAGGGGGCGTTCAACAATGACTTCAGCCCCATGTACGGTAGGGGGCGGGGGGGGGGAGGTTGTACTTTGATGACGAACACTGACGCTAAAAGGGAGGGGATCCAGCCTTAGCTGACATCAGCATATATCGTTTCGATTTTTCGCCAATTCCCAGCCTCTGCTGGAGTTTTCATCCTTTTTGAGCTTTTTGTCTGATCTGAATGACCTTTTGCTCTCAGATTACGAAGACGTCACTGATACGAACATGCTTTCTGAATACTTGCTTTCGATCAGGTTTCAGTAAAAGATGTGGTTGCAGTACTGGATAAGTTTTAGCAGATGTAGGGGGTCGGCTCAAGCTGACGTCAGTGCTTGAAGAACAAGGGGGGTCTAGGAATTTCTGACGAGCTCTGACGGAAGGGGGGGAGTAAGGTTGTCTATTATCAGGCGCTGACGTCATTGTTGAGCGCTCCCTAATGGCGTGTGTCACGTATCGAATTGTTTCTTACAAAGACGTCGGGATTGTCGAAAAGAGACACTGCACCGTAAGCTGCCTGTTGTGTGGGTTGAAGGACAACGAAGACCTGCAGGAAGATGGAGCATGCAAACACATATTTCAGTGAGATAAAAGCTTAGTGTAATGACTTACGTGCCACGTAGGTCAGCTTACCTGGTCTCCAGGGATGAAGAGACGGTCCGTTTTCAGGAAGCGCTACAAGCCAAATGTTGGCAGGTGAAAAAATCATACAATGATAGGAAAATGAGACAGAATAACATAAAATAAGCAAAATCAGTGTCAATGTAGTTACAGTATTGTTAAACCCTCCCGAAAAACACTATCGGAAATACGGTTACAATCAATAATAGTTACAATTAATACCTTAAATACCGTTCCATAATGCGTAATAAAGCTGCTGGTAACCCTTTTTAGTCCCTCAAGTAAAAAGGTGACTTAACGGAGTACCATTTATGTCACTAATTTTGTTTATGACTTCGAAGTTTTTCCAAAGTAAGTTTGAAAAGGCTGGAAATGGAGAAAAACATGTTGATTTCAATAATTTTGTTAAGCACAGAGTTTAAAATTACTTTTAGTGTTGGTAAAAGACTAGTAAAGTGTCAATTGACCGCTAATTAGTCGTTTAGTCAAAATATCTTCTTCATTGTGAATTTTAGTGTTCATTCCATAGTGTGTCTCTGTTAGCTCAACGGTATGTGCTCTGCCTCATGCAAGAAGGACGACCGTTCAATTACTAAACGGGAATTTATTTCCATGTTTTGTCAGCCCTGGAGGCTGGTTTGTTATGCCAAATGATGCTAAATCGTGTTGTGGTAAAGGAGGAACCATTTGGGAAGATTGACCATTGGTCAACCAATTGCGGATAAGTCCACAATTTTATATCTTTTTGCATCTAATTTTGAGATGCAATTATGGATACATTTTGGTTTGGACAAAATGATGGACCGCCAAATTGTAACATACTGTGGTATTGTTTCGAGAACCATAAAGGTGTTCAATTCAGGTCGGAATTATTGTCATTTGTTTCGCCAGGGCGAATAGTAAATGGTGAAACGCAAAAAGCGATGTTAGTTCTGTAAAAGGCCCACAGCATGACCAAAGGACTTACCATTAGCTTTATTGCCACAGATGTGTGAGACATCATCACAAAAACTATAATGTAAAAATTACACTTTTTGGATGCATTTTGTGAGAAATTAATGATAATTGATAATTAACGATGCAACAACTCGTCTATTTCTTCTTTGTGATATTTGTGTACCTCGGCTCCTGGCATTAGCAAATTTGAGAGCTTCGTGGACCGACGGCGTGTCAGCCAGGGTAAACCGCGTTCCATCCACCCGGAAGTCGGAAAATTGCTCGGTTAAAAGGAGGGTTTTTGTTGATTGGCAGACCTGGAAGTAGAAATCGGTTGCGGCTGCCGCGTCGAGGAGCATGGTGACGTGAAACCACTGGAAGATTCGGAAGAGGTTTAGCAGGGACGCAGCGATGCTTTCGTAGGATGCCACCATCCCGATGGATGTGGGTGAAACGGTCTGACTGATTGACGTACTCGCGACAAGGGAACTGTGAAAGAAGATGTGCAGATGCGTGAATAGACGAATACCGAACAATATCTACAGTATTGTACAGTGCCTTCACGATCCCCCACGACAAGAGGATAGTATATGCCTACTTTGAAAATAACAGCACATCCCATTCTGCAAAAAAGGAAGAAGAAAGTTGATTGGGAAAAAAACAGCTTGTTTGTTGGAATACATAGATAGAAAACAAAACTGACTTGAGAGGTATTTCAGTTGCCTAATTCAAGTTGAATCACTTTAAGATTTTTTTATAGACTAACATTTACGATGGTTTTTCTAATTTATTCACCGTTCCTGTTCCAATAACGTTTTTTACAGAATTCCAAAGTTGGGAAAACAATGTCCAGTTTTCTTGACTTAAACTGTAAAAACGTCAATTTTCAGAAACAATTTCACATAGTTATTTTCACGCAGATACAGTACGATGAGTCACTTCATAAATTTAAATTAATTGGCATCGTGACCAAATCAAACAGCGTTGCTGTGCTTGACGGGATGCATTTATCACACTCTTAATATGAGTTCGAGTTTTTTTTAGCTTTTAAGTAAATCTATGTGCCAACTTACAGCTTACATAAATCTTCCATGAAAAATCCCAACATATTTGAAATTCTTTTCATACACATGTACCTTTGGCGAGGAAGGGTGCAATAGATAAGCCACCACAGGCTGAAAAGTCCGCAAAAAATGTCATGATCAAGTATAGTCGAAAAATTGGCAATTAGCGAAGGTGCGTTGTCCATCTGACCTGAACCGACAACGGCCACACATCGACCAAGGGCTTTTTTGTTGTAGTATTCCGCCAGCAACAGAGGAGCATGTGCGTCGGTATCCTCACACACACGGTCCGTTTCTTGGTAGAGCAAGGTGACGGTGAGATTGAGACGCCCCAAGAACTCAGCATTCACAGCATCCTCGGCCACCCGCAATGCCGCGCCGGTAAACGGCAACGCCACTCCGACGGAAATGTTACAAGGTATGATACTAATTATTTCAAGATCAAATGGAGAATGGACGTTAGCAAGATTGACGCCGGAAAAGAGGCAGATTAAACAAAAAATCCACATTGCCAAAGCGATAATTTTTTTCGCGAAATTCAGTTAGCAGTCGACGGGATCTCTGCTTAATTCAGTGATTTCCTGATATGTATGAGACACATCACGCAGCGGGAAATTTCCAGGCGTAATATCTAGTCCCTTTATCGGATCCTAGTCGACGTAATTGATACGTTATACAGGGTTTGCGGGTGATTTTGGGCTTACTGTAAAGTGTTCACATGCTAGTTATCGACTAATTCTTTTGGCATTCGACAGACTCAACGTTTGCTTGTATTCGTTTCACATTTAAGAGTGCATTTCACTTTCGACAAAAATTTGGGGGGAAATGGCACTGGATTGTCTGTATTATGTAAATGATATTTTTTCGGATTTATTGTAAAAGTGTGGCCAAAAAAATATATAAAGTAATATCCTATAGAGCCCAATGTTTTAGGATTTGCAGGAATAAATATTTTTTGTTAGATTTTCTAGCTCGATATCTGATTAAAATATATTTAATTAATGATGGCAATACAATTACAATACATACAATCGTTTTTCATACTATATTTGCTGTTACCACTATGATTTGCTTAGTATTTTTTCGCTTTAGAAACTGAGAAGGAACTCATTACTATGTAGATGCCTCTTCTTGTTTTGAGTAGCCCATTAAACTTAATATAGGACTGCCATTTCAGATCTACTAGAAACACAAAGCGACTCTCGTCTCATCGCAGATGGCCAGGCCAAATAAAAAAAGGTCCCGTTGGCTAATTAAGCCATGCAAGCCATTGATGTGCGCTCAACTATTCGACACATGGTGGCTTGCCTTGTGCCAATTCAAGCCCCAAATTTATTAAGTACTTTGTAGCTCGGACATGAAGCTTTAAGGTTGAAAGCTAAAGTAAATATTTTCTTGCAAATTTGGGATGAGCCGAGCTTCTTAAATCCAGTCCAAAATTACGTCCCGAACCCGGTAAAAAGGGGATATGACGTCACAATCTATTTCCCATTTGGCAGGGTGAAATATCTGTAGTGCTTTCTTGTCATCATTTTTTACAACCTGACAGAGAACTCTCTGAGGACGTTTACTTGGATTAAAGTGAGGGAAGGAGGGAGGTTTCTACAAAATAATAGCTGTCGATGATCTGCTGTATGCTGCTCGATATTTATCCTGTTTTCATTATTGAAAAAAAAGACGACTGTTATGAGGAGCGGGAATTTCTTGAGAATGAAGCATTGAAGGCGGTCCGTGTACCTTTATCCGGTGCAGATATTGGGTGTGATCACAAAGGGAGGTGCACTCTGTCATGAAGCTGGATGGATAGCTGGTACACGGACCGAAAAGAGTGGGCGGAATTATTACTAAAGCACCGTTTATGATTGATATTTATCTCCTCTGGGGAATATTTATCTCCCCTGAGGGTCTATCGGGTGGTCTGGACCCCTAGAACTATACCCTTACATTCAAAATTATTTGTTGGTGCCCCCCCCCCCAGTGGCGAGGCATGATGGAGTAGGTTGGGAATGAATTGAACCTTTTACAGCACAGACGTCGACTTCCCCCCAATACGCAGACTTAGGGGGATTTTTAGATAAATCTCTCCCCCCCCCGCCACCATGAACCTGCAATCAGACGCAAACGAGCGGAAAGACAGTTAGGTGACTAGCTTACTCCCACGCCCCACCCCTCCCCCCATCTCGAGGTGTCAATCCCCATTTCAGCAGGACCCCAGACGTCAATCCTACCCAACCGTCATCTACGCCCTGTTGCCGCTTTCCTCAGTTAACAACATGGGCAGGCACTCAGCAGCTACATTACTAATTCTCCTTCTAACAGTGGCGGATTGAGGTCGGCCCGGAGGGAATGGCAAGCCTGCTGGAGTGGGCTTAAGCTACAAGTCCTCCCCCTTTGGTTTTTTTAAGTTGACCGTTATTCCCTAACTTGTTAAATTGAAAATTGAATTTTTCAGAATCATTTAAGTTTCCTTCTCACAAAAAATTGAAACCCTAAATATTGAATCCTGCCTGCACGAGTTTTAAGCGCCAAAACAAAAGCCCCTTTTTTCTTCACCCCTCGTGTTTTGGTCACAGCATTTACATGACTAGTGTACAAACGTCGGGGTTTTATATCCGGAGATTGAGGAACAGATGGGCTTTCCAAAATTATCATGTTTGTTATAATCACTCAAAGCGACATTGGTCAGCACTCGGAAACCAAATATAGCCAAATAGGGGTTAGGGAGCGGGAATGGTAGCCTAAGCCCTTGAGGGGTAGCACATTTTTTTGCCACCCCCAACCCGGCGAGGGGGGGCAAGCTATAATATGTTAAAAGCCAAATAAATTTGGCCCCCCTCCTCGCAGCAGGTGGGGGGCGGCCAGGCCGGCCCAATGGTCAATCCGCCCCTGCCTTCTACAATGTATTCAACTCGGTTACGGTAGTTCGAGGCTGTATTATGAAATGCAGCACATTTTACCATTTTAACTGTTTACCCGCACTCAGGTCAAGTTTCACGGAAACCGCCGCTTAAACGGCTCGTTTTTTCGCGCCATATAACATAGCAAGCGTACACAGTACGAGAGAGCATGCACCTATTTGCTGGGCTCAATAAACCCGATATCCAAACGGAGCATGACAAACTATTATGTGTTGTCGATCATCATCATCGTCATATACAATTTCCGCTTCCCGCGCATAAGATGGGATTATTGATTTGCGCAGTGCTAAATGTTTAACAGCAACTGGCGAGAGCTCTTGAAGGGGGGAGGACCCGAAACAAATCGTTTTAACGTTCACCAGTACCTGGGATGACAAACCTTGGGATCATATCTTTTTCCGCAGTTTTATATTAATATTATGATGATCTTAGACGACAGAGAAGTGTCAATATCTCGTGTAACGATTAACAGCAAATAAAAAAATAAAAAAATGGCAAGAGACTTTAAAAAAGTAAAAGTTAGTTAATTGGTTTAAACGTATTTTAAGTTTCAATGGTTTTAAATAAGGTGTCGTAAATTTAAAGACTTTATATAGGGCTTTCAAGTGCTGCGTGCCAATTTCCTACTTCCAAGCTAAGAGGATCCTTAAAAAGAAAATTATTTTTAGTAGTTTTCTATATGGCAAACAATTCAAGGATAAATCACTACTGTATTGCGCAAAGCATATTGCGATTGTAATTCCTGACATAAACGCAGTGTTTGAAACATTTTACGAGCTGGAAAATATGCACGGCTTTGTTAACCCACTTGATACACTCGGGAATTGTTTTGAAAAACGGCAAGATAATTTAAAGGATTAAACTCAAATTAAAATAGCACCATTGTTTTCATACAGTACACATCTTGCCGAAATGTTTTAAAATGTCTCTTAAACTATTCTGGTGCGTTATCGCTGTTGCTTATTCTTTTATTTTGGAACGAATTTCACAGGGGAACTCAGAATATAAATGTTTTTTATTAGAGCTGCAAATACGATGTTTTTCCAAATTAGTTTCATTGGTTCAGATATGAAAACCTTTTTTCGGCAGAATTGCAAAGTTAGGAAAACACCGGACAATTTTGTTTCCTCTTAAACTTCATTTTGGCAGAATAATTTAGTTTAACAAATTTTGATACTTTATAATTCCTCTCAAAAATCAATTTCAATTCGTTTGGCACTAGCAACACCTTATTTGGATGTCTAAGTCCAATTTTAAATTGAAATTTAAGAAGGGCAATGTTAACATTCTTTAAATTTAACCATTTCCCAAAGTTGAAGTTTTTACAGTCAAAATCAGGGAAAAATGAATCTTTCAGAGTCTTCCCGAATTCGAAATTCTGCCAAAAAAGCTTTTATGTTCTGATCGTTGAAATCAAATTCGAAAATCATCGTATTTATAGCTCTATTAATAAAACAGAAAGCGGAGCTATTATGGCTTTTCCCTCTGAGATTCGTCCCAAGCAAGCTCTTCATACTCCTTAAAACCTGATTACAGTGAAAGCTATAATTCGAGGGTGCATCGCACAAGGCGCTAGAAAAGTGTGCGTCGCGCTCCGGGCTCCTTCTGTCGCAAAGTACCTATACATAATCTATGAGAATTGACCCACGACGCGCAGAACTGGCAGTCTAAAGGGCGCAGCCATCCACATCGCGGCATAAACCCACGGAAAGAACGAAATCAACAATAGAATGACGATTGGGGGGGGGGGAACTAGCACGAATCATTGCCCGACAAGGTATGCGGACACCTTCCGGTATGCACTCTTCAGGCACAAAATAGCCGGCACCCCCCAAAAATACCGTCATTCCGCGTGTCCATTAAGTGCGGTATTTTGCATAAAAAATCTGTCTGCCTCTCTCCTTTCTCCCTTAGTCTCTAGGGGTCTTAGGAGGGTATGGCTCTCAGTTTAATTCGACAAAAGGCCCTCTAGTCGCCGTCACATGTGTACATGTGTGTTGGTCGGTATGTTTGTTGACTCAACTAAACAAGCTGACAGGGTGGGAGTGAAATGAGTAAGTAAAACGCACACGCATACACTGCGGTACCTGGTACCTGTATGGATGTATGTATATCGCAGCAAAGATTGAAATGCAGAGCTAAAGAACCCCCCCCCCCCGGGCGCCTTAAGTAGTGCAAAATGCTGAGTTTGCCGCTTAAAAGCGCTCTTTGATCCGTGTAGTTCGCACACTCTTCACTCTCTCTTCAGCAGTTGCGCTGTTACAGTTGTTGTGCCTGCCTGTTGTGCCTGTATGTCCTAAGCGAAATCGAAAGTGCGCGGGAAAGAGTTTTTTTTCTCGAGACAGATTCTCGGCTCAAATTACATCACAAGGTGAAGATCTGGACACACTTGTGAAGGGAGCTTTTTTTATTCATAAGTTTATCCGCTTTTTTTATTTCATTCGTTCCGATTATCGCGGCATTTTTCTACAGATCTATCTATTTCTTCATCGAGACATTTTTTTTGTTTTAACCCGCTGTCTGTTGCTAACGGCATTTTTCTACAGATTTACATTGATTCGTGAGTTGAGGAAATATGGAACGTGACAGGGAGACGACGACGACGACGACGGTGTATGATACCCGCACCGGAGCGGTGCCGGTGACGGTGCATCCGGGGGTTCGGTATACGGAGACCTCGTCGGATGTGAAGGCGCGGGGCTGCCTCAGCACCTGTGCAGGATTACAGATTGTCTTGGGCTTGATCATTATCGCCCTGGAGGCTGCCTGTAAGTACTATGCCAGTCTATGGGTGCATTTGCAAATTTAATCATGTCTAAATGCCTGGATAGCCTTTTGGGTATTTACGTTATTAAGTTTAGGTACAATGACGATTAGGGATGTTTGTTGCCCACATTAACATGTAGAAAATTGGGCCGAAGCCGCTCGTTGAAAGCCTTAATTATGCAATCCTTGGAACTGCCATTCTCCGTCCTTGCACGTGCAAAACAATACCGAAATAATGCAGGATAGGTTGCAAATTTATTTTTATGGGGGTCTAGAATCTGCATATATAAATCAAGACACGTAATATTAATTAACGAATTTACACAAAAAAATCGTTTTATATTAGGCCGTCGAACTAATAGGCACATTTCGCTGCTACTTGTTTGCAAACATTTTAACTTATTGCCGCAGCATGTCGGATCAGTTACTGTGCAAGTTGATAAATGCAAAATTTTGTTTTCTATTTTTGTGCGAAAATAGAATTATTAATGATAATGAACTTTCTTTTTCTTTCTGAAAGCCAATATGAATGTGTATGATATCGGCAGACTCTGCCCATCCAGTCGAAAAAGCGGGGTGTATGTTACTAATCAAATAACAACATTATGCCAGCATATTTTTCATGTCGAACGCCGAATTAGTTTACTTTGGGCGCAAAATTGCCCGTCAATATGGCACTTCACTTTTGCTTTCTGCGTTCCACAGGCAACTTGTTTTCTTCGAGTGTTTGCCGATCGAGAGAGAGAGAGAGAGACCTCCTCAAAAACTGCAACGCCATTTTGAGCGGCAAATGCCGCTTGGCTCTCCAAATTGCGCACCACACGCCTATTTCGGACAGATGAGCACAAAGTGGTCACACTCCAAAAATAAGCATTTTTATGAGTACATTAATTCATACTATTGGTACTGTTTTGTCAAACAATTTCATTTCGATACTAATTCCCTTTTTAATTTAACATAACGTTTTTTACTAAATTAGGATTTTGACTTGAGCTTTAATAATTGATTAGATTAACTTAAATTAGTAAATCAGGATCATGCCTCAGTATTTGTCGAGCTCATCGGCAAAAAGAAAAGGTCAATCTCGTAACGTTCAATCAACCCGTTCAACCAGATTTAGTAGTGAAATCAAACAGTAACTATCGGTCATATTTTGTCTGAAATATTATTTTTTACACTGCAATGTGATCCGAATTTCAACCACTTCACCGCATGGTTAATGCTTCGTTTTGAATAATAGCATTGCTTTGTTGTCTGCTTTTTACGCAAGTTCTTGCCATGTTTAGACTAATCCAGTCGACTAAAGCCCAGCGCCTCAGTAGTATTTGCATTCTTCCGGCACAACAAAAGACTAAATGAGATGAATCACCTTGAAAAAAGTACAAAGAAACTGCTCATTCTTTTGTTACAGGCGTCGGCCTCTACATGTACATCGAGGAAAGCGCCGTCGGAATTTGGGTCGGCATCTTCGCCCTCATTGTCGGAATATTTGGCCTGATTGCCGGTGGAATGGGCAAGTCAACAGGCGCCCGGCGGTGCATCTTCCTCACCGAGCTCTTCCTCACCCTCCTACTGGCAGCCAAGGCTTTCGCCTTTTTTGTTGCCTCAGGTATAATGGACCTGAGGACGCTCCGAAAACGCCGGTTTACATGGCGCCAAATGCCTTGCCTCCAATATCTTAATTTTACATCTTCTTTAATTTCGGAGAAAGTGAAATATATAAATTTAATTAATAGGATATTGAACTGTTGCAATCTTCAAGGATTTTGAAGAAAATGTTGCTTAAGAAACAAGTATGGGATCAATTAACATTTTTTACTGTTATTCAAATTTTGGGTAAGCGTAGTTTTATCGAGTACCAAACTGTTACTTGATTTTTAAAAACATTTAGTTTCATATGTTTTAATAAATAAATAAACCTTAATTATGGTTTTATACTCAGCTTTAATTTCTAGAAAAACTAAATTTGATTTATTTCTCTTTGAATTTAAAGAAAATGTAGGTAAGTGTACGTAAATAAACGTGTTTTACTCTGCTTTAGTCTCTATAAAAATATTACTTCTAAGAAACAGTGCGTGTATTTGATAACAACGTTTACTGCATTTTTCTACAGCTTGATAAACTTTGTAAATAAATAAGGGACAGAATGAACATTATTATCCCATCTTTAATTACAAAGAATGCAATTTAACTGACCAAACAATATTCTTTACTCCTCCATATATTTGTCGAGAAAATAGGAGTCACCGAAAAAAGGCCATTTCGTGTGTGAAGAAACCGGAAACTGAAAACCCTGTTTTAAAATACCATAATAATAGCTTACCAACTATGCTTTTGATTAACGTTTAGCGGCCATCCTTGCCACGGCGGCGCAATACTACTCCCAATATTACGGCAACACCGGCTACGGTGGCTACGGAGGCGTCGGAAATTTCGGCAGCTTTGGCAGTTTCTTCCCCGGCAACTACCCCGGCTTCTACGGCAGCGGCAGTAGCTACGGCGGTTACGGTGGTTACGGCGGCAATAACGTCTTCACCTCGCCACAGCAGCAGCTGCAGACGCTGATCGGACTCAAGGCCGCCCTCATGATCCTGTATCTGCTGCTGTTCCTGACGGCAGTGATTGCGTCGGCGTTGAGCTGCGTCAACTGCTGCCGCGGCCGATCCCACAAGAAGAAGCAGATGGTCATGACGGTTTATCCCAACGGACAGTCCACCGTGGTGCAACAACACAAGGCCTAGAAGACTACACGTTATTTTTACACTGATGATCGTGTCTCTAAATTTTGCATATAGTCGCGCGCCGTTGTTCTGCACGTTTTTGTCCGTGGTTTCTGCCGTCTTTTGTGGCGATTTTGTTGTCGCCTGGATTCGTTGAATTTTAGCGTATATTTTGACGATATTGGGCACCACTTTTGGTATACTTTTCGATATGTTTCGTGTTGTTGGAAGAGCGGCTGTGTAGTTAACCCTTGGCTTGAGGTAATCTCAAGTGGTTCCGCTTCGTTCGAGGTGCGTTGAAAGAACTCCCCTCTTTCGTGGCGGGCGAGGTAATGTAACACCAGGTAGCAGGGCTATTTCCGGTGCGAGACGTTACGTCATATGTGGTCTATTGCTTGGTTGAGAAGAGTCTTCTTATGAGGTGCGGAGAGCCGGCTGTGACAGCGCGCACAGATATCCAACACCAATTCTACACCATTACAGATGGAAAAAAATAATTACAAAGATTTAGTAGAATTGTCATATAGCTCCGCCCCCAAACGTCAAAAATATTTGGTCAATAAATTCCCAGTCGCATTTGGGATGGGATAGTGAAATAATAATACTTACCTGGGCAAGAACGGAAATTTTTCCTCCCGATCGGCCTGGTTGTTCTTTCCACAATTACCTGTCCATGCGTTCATGCTATACATTGCGGTCGCGGGCTAGAAATTACATCTGCGTTTTCCGAAAAAAATACTTCCCGCACAACTTTGTGCTATAGGTCCGTGTTTGATTGGTTGACTCATCAGCAAGTTTCAAATTATTTTTATCCCAACCAATATTTTCCAGAACGCAAACTTACTTTTAAATTTATTAGAGGACTTCTGCAAAATACAAAAAATAGATTGAAAATTTGCCCAGCAAGAGAAACATCGTGAAAAAATAAATACAAAAAGAGAGCAGTGGCGCCACCAACACAGTTCGAATTCTGATTATTGCTGCAGCGATTTTTGGTTTTTTTTTTTCGGAATTATTCACCAGTATTCCCCTTTCCACTCGCAACAACGTTTCAAACTAAATTTCAATTTATTTTTTATGTTTGATTGAAGGCTTCTAGTAAATTTTTAAAATAAGTTTGCGGTCTGGAAAGTATTGGTTGGGATAGAAAAAGTTAGAACTTGCTAATAAATCAAACAATCAAGCCCAGACCCATGGCACAAAATGGCGCGGGAACTCATTTCTTCCATATTTTTTTCTGAAAATGAAGATGTGATTTTCAGCCCGAGACTCTAAAGTAAAATCATAGTATATGAACAGGTATTTGTGAAACAAACCCACGCCAACCACGAGGGAAAATCTCCGTTCTTCCCAAGTTAGTACACTTGAATAACTCGCCATTCTTACACTGAATCATATATATATTGTACCCATTTATAAAAACGAAGAGGAGGCATTCTGGTTCCCCCTATGGAAATCGTACTCGCTCAATGAACAAATAAATATATATACCGGTACATTAATCTCAACTAGCGAGCCCGAGCCATGATCAAGATCAAGTTAATTAGAGGGTGCTTGAAATGTATTGGAAGTCATTGGTACGGCTGGAGGTCTGGGCGGAATCCAACTGGGGACAAAGTTGGCTGGCAGTCCGGCTGACAAATTTGCCGGGACGTTGCCGGAAATACTGGGAAGCGGAACTGGTCGAACAGAACCCACGGGAAGGGCTGTAGAAAAGGGTGAGACTGTCGTGGGAATAGGCATATTTGGCTGCTGATTATTCCAATAGAACGGTTGATTGGATGTCAATCCTGCAGGAAATCCGTATGTCTGAGTTGGATAGTTAAACGGCATACCCTGAAAAATAAAAACATGTTGATGAAATTGTGACTGGAAGCACTGAAATAACCAAACCGAATTTTAAATGAGTTTTTTAGCAATATTCACTTAGTTTCTTAAGGACATTTCCGACGAGACTTATATAGTATAGTGCCATTCAACTCAAGATTTGTAAATGACACAAGATTACGAAATTAATAACAAATATGCAACTGGCAGAGAAGTATTTCCTTTCAGCTTGCAGAAGACTTGCAATATTTTATCACTTCAAGTTTTATGGTTGTTTAAATGATGTTATAACGTTTTTTATCCACCATTGACAAATTAACGTCATATGAAGTTATTAAATCGGACAAATGTTGTAAACTGACGAGTTCATAATGTGTATTTCCTTTTCAAAACCCTGTCCTGATATTGTGGCAACTATAACTTCACATGTTTAACCAGCCTAACTGGAACGATTTTCAGAGAAGAAACGCAGAATGTCGCTGCTTTATTTTTTAAAAATCAGAACAATATGAGCGGTAATTTATGAAATCTACTTCACCGGTGTGCTTGCAAGAATTGGTTTTTAGTGAAATTTCAAATTTGGAAAAACACATGAAGATTCCATTTTCCCTGATTTTGACTGTTAAAACTTCGAATTTCCGAAAAGGTTTGATTTCATTTTTTTACACTGTCCCTTTTCAAATTTAATTTGAAATCTATTGGTACCAGCGGAATATTTGCTCCAGTGTTGGGGGCGGAGCTGCGGATAATTTTGGGATATCACTCGGATGTTTTCGATCAGGCTCGAGAATGATCCATAGCTCCGCCCATCTGGTACCGATATTACAGTCTGCCACTGCCAGTCGATTATAAATAAAATTGCGGTCTGGACAGTGTTAAAAAAATGAAAATAAACCGCTTTCAAAATTTAAAGTTTTTTACAGTCTAAATCAGGGAAATTGAAATCTTCCCTGCAGTGTTTTTAATACTTGGAAGTTTCGCCTTTTAATCGTTTTTGAGACCACCTACAACAGTAAAACAAAGTTGACTAATTTCAATCAAATTATCACTGATATTGTATTAATTTAAAATCAAAATAAAGCAGAGGCTTTCTGCTGTACGTTCCCCTTCGGAAATACCCCAGGGCTATAATCTCTTACCGGCTGCATGGGATAAGGTGCCGTTGGAAGAGGTTCCGTCGCGAGAGGTCCTCCCCCATTGTTCATCCCTTTTGTACGTGCTCGAACCTTACACTCCAGGCAGCAGAACCGACAATTTCCTCCGCCATAACCGCAACAAGAATCCTCACAAAAACTCTTACACCACCCACACTGCGGTTCATCGACCCCGAAACAGCCCTTACAGACCGTGTCTCCACAACCGTTTCTCCTATCCGTCTTACACCATTTAGGCCATTTCTTCTGGCATCCTTTGAAGCAGCTTTTGAATCCGCTGCATTTCGGGACGTCCTTCTGCTGCGGGCAGCACTGATCAAACAGGGAAGAGATCCTAGGTACGGGACGCTTCCACCAGGAAGACTGGTCGTCGATGTCGGTCGTGCAATTGTTCAAGCACGAGGATATGGGGCAAGAAAGTTTGGGGCAGTTTAACGAGGTCCTTAGTCCATGTCTGCGAGCACATCGGTAGATGATACATAGGACAAAAGATAGGGCAAGGTAGGAGACGACTGCGACCACGACGATAAGGGTACCGGACCAGACGTAGCCGTCTGTTGTTGTGGGAACGGTTGTAAAGGTCCTTGGGATTCGAGCAGGATTGTCGGTGGTGTTGAGGAAGATTCGAACTGTAAAATCTGTTTGACTCATTTTTCAATAGGCGGAAAATTATTTTAGGAATATAGGAAGGATCATAGAGAGGTAAGGAAGAATTTTGTAAAATGGCAGGAAATAAATTGGACGGACATTTAGAGGAATTGTGTGAGATTCAGAATTTTAAAGATACAATTATGATTGGATGGGGTCCAGAAAAATATTGCATGGATGATAGAGTTAGGATGATGCGCGGGCGATCAATATATACAGGAAGGTTCAGGTACGAAAAGTGATTGCTGCATGCTGACTGCATCCTCTCCGATTTTGGTATTGAGGTCAGGTGGTCGGGGATGCACGGATGTGTGGATATTTATTGGAATAGATGGAACGAGAGGTGGGAGGGCTGATTACTGTATACGGAACAAGAAATCGATGATAACTGCACTGTTGATGTACATCAGTAGCAGGCGGTGGGTGATACGTTTACGTGACGTTTAAAATAAGACGTGTCCGGTCAAACTGTATGGCTTCGATTTACATTATTATTTCTATTTAGGGTATCTTAGTTTCATTTCAAGATGCTTTACACGCAAATGAGGCCAGTATTATACCGTACGAAATGGGACGTACTTGAGCAGAATCTTGATTACCAGAAATCTTTAGGTTACCATTATATATGTCGTCGTCCCCCATACACTTCGCTACGTTATAGGCATCCGCTTTCGTAAATAATGTGAATTTTAAAAATCCAGATAGCTTTATGGTATTTGTGTCTTTATTTGATTTAATTTCATATGAGATTAACGTCTCAAGTTATTAGAAATTTTAGCTGGAAGTTACAATTTTTTAAGATGCCATTTCAATTAACTTTAACAGAGATTCGTACGAGGACCGCTAAATAAGTAATGTCACCTAATTATTTAAAAATAACAGAGCATCGAAATATAACTTTTAAGTCACTGTCCTTCAAAGTCCTTCAAACTGGATGCACTTTTTGCATCGAAGAATCCAACTACGGAAGACGTCTAGAAAACCATTCTTAGAGAGCTCGCGGAGGCGGCCCTGCACTGCGCTGTCAAGCTTCTCTTCCTTTTCAAATCTTCGCCCCGGGAGAGTCTCTTTAAGTTTGGGAAATAAAAAGAAATCGCAGGGCGACAGATCAGGATAATAAACCGGGTGTGGCAAAATTTTCAATTTTTTTTCGGCCAGAAATGCAGTGGTCAAGTCGGACTTGTGAATTGAGGCGTTGTCATGGTGCAGCTTGAAACCCCGCAGACCAATCTTCCCCGTCTTCTTCCTCAGCTTGGCCACGAGTTTCTTCAAGCAGTTTTTTACGTAGAATGTGGAGTTGATGGGGCGTCTTTCCTGGGTTGGAATCAGCCTTGAACAGGAAACAATGCTTGAGTAATCGAAAAAAATGATGTTCATGACCTTCTTTGTGCTCCTTCCACGACGCACTTTGGTTGGTCGAGGCTCTCCTTTTTTCATCCACTGCATCGATTGCCGCTTTGTCAGAGGATCATAATAAAAAGCCCACATCTCATCTCCAGTGACAATCTCTTTGAGACGCTTTCCTTCCTCTCCGCCATACCTGCTGACCATCTTCTGGGCGAATTCCAAACGGTTGCGTTTTTGGTCCTCGATGAGGGGGTGCGGAACCCAACGGGAAGACAATCTTCTCAGTCCCAGCTTCTGCTTCAAAATGAGATGACACTGCGACGAACTGATGGAGAATTAGTATTCCTTCTCGGCATATGAAAAATGAGGATAGAGATAAACGAATTCGGCTACGGCGGAGACTAATTCAGGAGTGATCACAGAAGCGCGTCTTCCATTCCGATGCAAATCTTCCAGGACGTTTCATCCTTCTCGTTGAGCCTGAAACCAGCGCTGGATGGTCCTCTTAGTTGGCACAGCTTCTCTACCAAAAGTTTCTATTAGGCGACCAATGCATTTTTGGAGTGAGAAACCAGTTTTAAAATCATGAAAGATGGCTGCTCGTATAGCCAAAAATCCTTGAGCCATGGTGTGTGTGACGAATGAAGTGAACTGAGTGAAGTGCCCTGCGTCCGAAAAAATTCTCTCGTTTCGCTTGTGTCCTGCCGTGGCCTAGCCTTTCTAGAAGTAGGTCACCAGTCGTTCCTATACTTATCTGCTTGAGCAGAAAATTGGCAGCTTCCTGTTATTTTTATAAAAATCAAGTGACACTACTTATTTAGGGGCCCTCGTATCTCTGAACGACCAAATGTTAATTGAAACAGAAACATGGTCTACTGAATTTGCAAAACATAAGAGACAAAATTATTTTAATTATTCTCGTTTTATATTTCGCTAGTCATATAATATTGAAAGGTATTTTGTACCAAAATGTTAATTAAATTAATGATAAATGAATACACGTTAAAAAGGGGTGTCATAGTAATAGTAAAACGGGGTGCAAAAGGGGGTGACTATAGCGGTTTCCAAATCATTAAAAATAAATGGTCTTCATTATTGGTTGAAAAGCGAGAATATAGTTTACACGTATTACACGTCTATTTGGCATTTGCCTCATATTGGTCATTGGTAACCCGTTAAAAATGTTAAAACTTTCTGCTATGGACACCATCTTGTTAGCTATGAAAAGCTAATAATTATAAACAATTAAAATAAACTAATACATCTTTTTATGAAACCAAAACTTTATTATGATTATATAATTATAAAAAGCTATACATTCGATACTCGTTGGCTATTTTGTCAAAAGAATCCTGCGAATCGGACATTTTGGAAATACAACAAATTCAAATTTGCCGGGGTCGGCACTGCTTAATGAGCCGGCTTGAAAGAACATCATCCCCAACTAGATGAGGTCAGACTAAAATTTTTGCAATTATTAATTAAGTAGATCTCTTTTGCTTTCAGAAGTTGGCGTGGATCGGATTTGTTAGTTGCGTCCTTTGCGAAAACTGACTTCCCCGAAAAAATACAATATTTTAGCCATCCAGTTAACTTGATATTTTTTGTAGTCATTCTAATTGACTTTTTTGAATTTGCAGCATATTGCTCGCTTCTGAAAAGGTTTTAAAGGGTTGTATTTATTGGAAACGGTTGCCTCAACGTTTGACAAAAAAGGTTACGCGCATAACCTGTTATGACTCAAATGGCTGCACCGGTTATGAGCACAACTCATAAGCATAGCCCTCTGCAAATGTTTATTATGACGAAACTCAGATATTACAAACCCAAACGCATTTGTCCCGACTCCACAAGGCTTCTGATGTTCAGTTACATACCGTATATAGCCTCTAAGCTTGCACTGAATATAAAAAAGAACGCGTAGCAAATACATTGAAAAACCATTGACTGCGTTGTGGATGCGACCCAGCGCCGAACTTTCTGACCAGATTACCCCAGATCGGGCAAGAAATGACGAGAATGCTCCTCACGAGATTTTTTCGGATTTTCTGGCCAGAACCATGTGAGAATTCGGTGAGAATCACACGAGACTCACGTGAGGAAAATCTCGCTAGATTTTGACCAGAATTACACGGAGTTTTCTGGCCAGAAATTCATCAGATATTTTTGTCGAAATTGTTTGCCCGAGGTCTCCCAAGAAATTGCGGCAGTACAGTATCTAATTTACCCGTTTTCACCGGTCTGGTTTAACTGAATAAAAGTAAAAAAGTTTAAACTTTGAATTTGAGTCAATATCAATACTCCAGCGGAACAAACTATAAAAATGTTAATCTAATACTTTACTTTAAACTACACTAAAAATCTTAGCAAACAAATAGGCCGCAGCTTCGTCCGACAGGACCGCCGCGACGAAGCTCTTGAGGTCCGGATGATCCTCGACGAGGCTGGCGTTGGTCTTTAACATGTTTGCCAGCTTCCTCGTCATCTCATGCGGCAACGTGATGCTCTGATTCGCGCGCTTGCAATCCAGCTTGTGGAAG
>LRSR01010196.1:0-24352 GCA_001579985.1 Hypsibius dujardini | reverse complement strand
ACCACAGACTGTAGGCGTGAAAGGAGCCCGGTGGAGATTTACTGCAGATCGTATCAATGCAAATGGGGCCTTGGCAACTCCTTGCCCCCCTGAGTCCGGGGGAACGGTCTCTCCGGAGAACGGAATGATGAATGGCTCTCGAAATGGCCTTCGACGAAGAGAAAACAGACGGCCATAAACGAATTCTTTTCAGAAAGGCAACGGCCAAATGCGGAAGTTCTTCTACGGAACAGATCCAGTCGAAACGAAATCGCATTTTCCCGTTAAAAATCAATCAATCAATCGATCTTCATTCAGACTTAGTCTTGCATCACAATCGGACAATCAATGCTAAAGACCTGTGTGCCTTGTTTGTGCATTTTCAGACAAAAACAATCTGTAAGGGAACTTGACAATATTTAATCGCAATCGAGAATAAAAATGATTTCAAAGACAAAGCAGTCAAGGTCAAATCAGATATACTGCTCAATTAATCCCTATTTTGATTATTCCCTATATGCTGAAGGTCGCCCGCTCGGAATCCGCCGCATTGCACCACAAATCAAATCCATTCGCCGATATGAATCTCTATGGATTGGTCTTAAGTGGAGCGTTTCGAATTTCATGAATAATCGTAGCGTGGCAAACTTTCGGAGCAATGAACGTTGCTGAGGCCAGGAACCGGCCTGTTTACCAATTCGATACATAGAAGATTTGATTGATGGATCGGTTGATTGGCGAGAATTATAGAATTTTGATGCATTGGTAGTTTAGATGGGTTAATTGATTGATTGATTGACCAAATTCATTTTCATTGATTATCTGAATGCCACCATATAAGGGTCTGAGGCCTGAAGTCTAACTTGAGGAAATAAACTGCTTCATCTCGCAGATGTATTTTTTTATGCCGATATGAGTACGAAATTTCACAGCAATCTTGACAAGAATTACGTATAAATATGGGAAAATAAAATGTCATTCAGCAGACTATATCGTCCCACTCAGGAGCTGGTGCAGAAGAGCTGGTGTACACGAAAATGGGTTCCTTCAGAAGGGGGGGGGGTNATGCACACAGCTACAGCAGAAAAATTATATTGTCTAGTGAAGAGTTAAAATGCAGAAGTTCTCGGGGTGTAGCGCAGAGGCAAGCAATTAAGGCCACTTCCGGTCGTTATATCGTTATATACAGCGCCGTAAGAGTCCGCCTCCAGATGGTACTGCTTGATTTTTTCCGTCCAAACGAACGGCCTTATCGGTTGTAGACGGTTTGAGATTGATAGTTATCGTATCCGGGTCTGGAAGGGAGTAGGAAAACGATTTAAAAGAGAGAAAAAAACAGCAATAAAAGTAAACAGTGTTTATCGTTACCTTGTCAGCTGTTTGGCGTGTTGTTCGCTACAATTACAGTAAAACAGTTCAGCAACATAACGGCGAGTGAGTCTTGCCATCGAGACATGGTATGGCCTGGAGGACCGGCTCGCTTACCAGTAAAGTTGATCCTCAACGATGAAGTGACCTGGAAATAAAGATGTTAGACCGGCTGTAGGCGCTACCGCCTTTTTTAAATCAATTAGTAGACTATTTTACCGATCGTTTTCAGCGGGATTCCACATCGAGCGCACTTGTAACAGGACACACACATCGGCTGTCCGCGAACCCGTACGAAAACGCCACTGCAAAAATGCACATTGGAGATGTCAAACATTGGTCAATTTTTGTGGTATGGTGATTTTTTTCTCCGTGTCGTTTGGCTGTCAGTGTAAGTGTTTTGCCTAATGGTGCCTGAGCTCGAGTTTGTCTCTGAGGATGTGCCTGTTTCTGGTGCATCTACAGTACATTATCTGTTTCTGTGTGTGTCTGTCTGTCTCTCTGTGTCTATGTCTGTGTCTGTGTTTGAAATATTTTTGAGGGACTTTTTTTGTCCAAATCTTTGTCAACGAAAACCTGATTATTTTGGTTTGGCTTTTTCACGGGCTACGGCTTTTCTCCTAGTGACTACATTATGCATGATTTTCACCCTATATTCTGGTAGAATGTGGGATAATGAAAAAATTAAGTCACTTACACGATGCCTGATTGGCATGCGGCACACTTGGGAACCTGATTAGTGGGTTGCTGGTAGTGTTCAGCACCCATGGTCTGTGGAGCTCGCACAGAGCGAACTGCCGATCCACCACCACTGTTCTGAGACTGATAACCTCCGTTGGGCTGGTACGACGATCCCTGACCGGGATTCTGGGCTGACTGTCCGAAGCTTCCGCCGAAATCGCCATACTGATCGACTTGTTGAACTGCCTGCTGGGTGGCGCTCAGAGTTCCTGACCCTCCACTATATGGAGAATATGGAGTTGGCGATTTGCCCATTGACTCCGCAAAGAGTTCTCGGTATTTTGCATGCCTGTGTTAGACGTGCGAATTGATAAAGGTGCGGTTATGGTAAGAATAATCGTGCTGGTAAAAAATTAAGAATTAAAGCAAAGCTTCAGCAGGAAATAGACAGGCATGTAGATTAATGGATGACAAACAATCAGACAGACAGACAGACAGACAGACAGACAGACAGACAGACAGACAGACAGACAGATAGATACACCGAATGACAGTTGAGCCACCGGTTGCAGTTATTTCCTGGATTGTCTGGCATGTTGTCATTCATATATAAAGACATACCGGTTGAGGCCACCAAGAAGTGCCGTTGATTGCTTGTTAAAAGCGTCACTCGCGTTGTCCTGTGAATATAATCCCATGGGTGAGTTGTACGGATTATGAGTGATCGGCGGCGATCCCGCATGTCCTACTCCACGCCCTGCGCCATTGAAAGGCTGCGCACTGCGGTTATGGCTAGTTCCAGCATAATTAAAATCCTGTTTGTTGGCAGCCAGTGAATGCTGGACAAATGAGTCTTGCGGCTGACTATAGTTGGTGTTACTCCCGTAGGATGGGGCCGATCCGCCCATGTACTTGCTGTCGAATGGCAAGGCGGATGAAATCGCCGAGGCGGCCTGGTTTCGCTGGTTCAAGGGTGCCGGTTGAGCCTGTGGGAGATCTGCTCCTGCCGATCGTCCAATCTCCCACATCCTCGTTCCTCCCCTGTATTTTTATAAGTTTTTCAGAGGATATTGCTGTCAGACATAAACATAACTACAGCACATAAGCATCAAGATCCAAGCGCAGGCACAGACACATACAAAGACACAAACACAGATACAGGCACAAACACAGACACAGACACAAACACAGACACAGACACAACAGATACAGACACAAATTTCTAGGGATTCAGTACCGCTGGATGGTGAGGACCAGGTATTCGATACATTGTCGAATGACTTGCTGAGCTTCCGGGTGGGTCCAGTTTATTGCTGCAAAAAACAGGGGCATTCCCCATTACTGCAACGTTAAATAATTACCAAGAGCATGTCTTTGACGCATCATCAAATGGGGCGACATATCCATTCGGCACGCAGACGTTCACGCAGCGTGACGAACCGATCTGAGTATGCGCACTTCGAAAAGGAGGTCAAAGTGGCAGAATATCCCGGCTATTTTGGGTACCTGGGTTGGGAGGGTCGCCAACAGCGGTGATGACGTCACCGGGTTGTAATCCCACCTGAACATAAAACAAGCGTGTCGTATAATAATAGCCTTATCAGCCCTATAAAAGTAAATGAAAATAAGAGATTACTATGAACATAGTCATTCAGGCAAAATCCACCCATCCTCCGTACAGAATGTCCGCACGGAGATTAGTAAAAATCACGCCTTACCTCATCCGCTAATGATCCTGGGGTCACCTGAATAAGATTTTTGATGAATCGTAAATAATAATCTTGATTTTTTCGTCTTACAGAAATAGTAAAACAAATAAACATAACAACATCACAATAATATTAACTAGGACAGCTCAAATTGTTCGACCAAGAAAAAAATCCAGAAAGTATGTAAAATAAATTATTGTTTTTATGGTTAAACTTAACCTTTCAATATATACATACACAAAAAATGAAAGAACATGTTACTAAGAGGATATATTTGTTTTCCTCCGTCCATGATTTTTAAGTATATTTGTTATTGTTATTATGTTTTATTATATATATTAAAGAATAATGAAGCTACTAACTGGACAGCTTATTTATTAAAATGTTTTACGCGAACCGTAATCCTTCGAAAGAGGCCGACTTACAGACTGAACCGAAAGAGGCACGTTACTGAAGTCCGCACCGCCTGAAAAATATCAGAGAAATTGATAAGCGACAGCGCGACTTGTAAAATTAACTAATCATGCCAAAACATGTCTGATAATGAGATGAGAAATGAAATAACCCGATGATAATATTTTAGAAGTTTCTCTACGAAAGGATGATTTTAAAGTTGTCTCACACACACGAACCTTGCATCCGGAAGCCCCACGGGATGCTGGGGTGGTCGCGCTGCATGCGCACGGTCAGTTTGAAGCATCCCTGCGGCATATGATGCGCCATAGTGGACAATCAGAGTGACGGTAGATGTCTTAGAGCTAACACCTAATACACCTTGAGGATTAAAGAAAGGGTTCTTCGTCCTCCCTGAAAGCTGCTGACAAGGCACAGACACCACACAGACACGTACCACGCCACCCCAAACACTGAGAGCCGCGACAGACGGAACCTACAGCCCTTCTTATCACACACACAGTGGTAAACCGTCCCTCGTGCGTTCTTTCAGCTTCCACTACTCTATTCTCTCTCTCACTGCTTTATCTCAGCGTTGGAAGAACTCTCCGTCACGAACGACTGCAACAGTGTCGCTGCTTCTGTCTCTCTTCCGCTCGCGGTACTCTAGTTAAAGTTTAAGTTTAGAAGGCACGAATTCCATGAGATCTTCTGCCTGTCTCTCTCGCTCGCCTTCGACTCGCTTTCAGACGGAAGCAGAAAAAGAAAGAGTGAGGATGGGTGACTGTTCCAGGCAAATGACGTGCCGGCGGAAAGAGCCTTCCTGATTACGTTTGGGAGATTGCTCTCCGTCGATCCATGTGGTCCGTCCGTCGTCTGGTGTGTGTGTGGCGGGATGGAGAGGCGAGGCCTCGATCGAAAGAAGACACGATGTGTAATGAGGATTTAGGGGGAACCTACGCATCGTGTCTGCCGCTTTTGCTGCGCATATATATCTGAATGTATGTGTGTGTATACTTTAGGAGGAACGCGCGCGGTTGATGTTTATGGGAAACATGAAACTATTTTGGCTGAATGGAGCGAGCGGAGAGACAGAGGCAGACAAATGCCATGACTGTGAGTCATGTTCGCGGTAAAAACTCTGCGCGTAGAAGTTGGCGGGTCACGTTAACTCTTCATGAATCTCGCCGCTGAGGGGGGGGGGTCTAGCGGATGTCGTGGAGGTCAGGTCGACGTGATGTTGTGGCAGTGTGGTCCGTTCATGTTGGGGAGCCCTCTAAGGACACATTCGCAAAACAGAGATCGACAGACAGGCACAGTAAAGTATGGCGTACAGGTATCCCTGTATATGTTCCGTCTGTGTCTGTGTCTATGTCGGTGTCTATGTCGATGTCTGTGTCTATGTCTGTTTTTGTGTTTGTGTCTGTGTCTTTGTCTTTGTTTGTGTCTGTGTCCGTGTCTGTTTCTTTGTATGTGTCTGTGTCTGTTTCTGTGTCTGTATTGTTTGTGTTTTTTTCGGTGTCTGTGTCAACGTCGGTGTAGGTGTTTTGCGTCTGCGTCTGTACCCGCGTATGTGTCTGCATCCTTATCTGCCCAGTTTCTCTTTCTGTTCCTTTGTGTTTGTGCGGATCTTTCCTTCTTTAAAAATATCCATTCAGGCAGAATGAAAAGGATTTTCAAGTTTCCAGGCCGGAATCGTTTGGAAGATGCTGAATTTGTCTGGTGAGCTGGATTATAGAGGGTAGGCCACGCCCTCATTTTGCCAGGGGTGGGCGGGGCTTTTCAGGTCAGGGGTTCAGTCGAAGTTGAGGTTTTTGTTTGTCTCAAAGCGCTTGCTTCTCTGGTCATCTTGAAATTAAGCCGCTCGTTGGTATTCTCCCGGCCTGACCGCCAGCAATAAAATGGCTGGAAAAAAGCATCCCCTTTCACCGGAGCAGATGTTGGAGCATCACAAAGCCAAATACGGCCAGCAAATTTCCAAAACTCTCCTCGACATCAACGAATCCTTCTTCGAACTCGAATCAGACCCGGGATTATTCGAGCTACTCATCGGAGATCTCCGTAAGACCAGCTTCCTTTCCGTTTCTTCCCTGGGAGATTATTATTTCTATATATTGAGCTGAATATTCCTGTTGGACTATTTGACAGCAAGAGTCGTTAATTGATTGGTTGATTATCACTCATTACGATGCCTGACTCTGCCGGCTGATTGAGACGTTGATTGATTGATTGATTATTATTTATTACGATGACTGACTCTGCTGGTTGATTGCTACGATGAGCGAGTTTCAAATGCTTTTTTCAGTCTTTCCAACTTGCAGGGAGGCAAATGTTATTAGTTTTAATATCTTGTCATTACCATAGATCGTGTCCCTTGCAGTTGGTCCGGATAAGGTGGACGTGACGGACTGCTACACCATGGAAGCTCCCTTCCGAAGCCACGCGGACGAGGACATCTTTGGCATCATCTTCCTCTACAAGGTCAATAACGATAGGAATCAGCGGCGTTACGACAAAGATTTGCAGCAAAAGTTCGTCCGTGACGAGGCCATCGTTAACGGCATGTTTTTCCCGCATCAGGTTAGTCAGAATGACTCCAATCGCTTGATTCATTGATTTCATTGATTTCATTGATTGGTTGTAGTATTTACTAGTATTTAACATACTGCAGCTCACTGAGTGTCCTTTAAATGACGTGTTTGCATTAAAAAAATTCTAATATTTAAAGTAGAAATCCTAATAATGTTTTATTTAAAATCGGACGACGCTGTTTTAGCCATTTGAAATGTATTTAAAATATATTTAAATAACACTGAGCTCGCTCTCAGTTGATTCATCTATTTGTGCAGCTTACAATTAATAATCCTTAAATTATTTTTATCTATCTAAAATGCCGTTGGAAATGAGTGAAGCGCACTCGTTTGTCTTCACAAATGTCCCTTAATTTTTCGTTTCATTAAAATAGAATTTGTTTTAAAATAGAATTTTAAATTATTTTAATCTTCCGTTCAATTAACGAAAAAGGGTTTTTAAGTCTTTTTTCAAAACTGTAATAAGTGTTCCGTTATTTAGAAATACTCTGTGCATTAGCCAACGGAATTAAATTAAAATGATATAAAAATTGCTAAAATTTAATCGTAATTTGTTGTTTATGAGACCTAAAATTGAGGATATATAATATTAGAAAGTGGACAATGCCTGCGCCACGTACGCTGCCTTGGCGATCCTCCTCAACAGTCCCAATCTTCCGCTTGGCGAACGACTAACGGCATTCAAAGAATTCACAGCCAATATGAATCCCGAGGTTAGTCTTGTCACATATGTCATATCTACCAACGGAATCGCGTTCTTTTCTACCAGAATTGCCTTTTAACTGCCTGATTTGCCTTGCAGGCCAAGGGTCTGGCTGTGGGGAATAGTGCAGATATGGCGGTCTTCCACAATCGCCGCGCATCGTGTGTCTACCTCCTTCTCAATACCTATCAGGTCAAATTTGATTGAATTGACTCTTTTTCTTCTTTATTCTTTATTTAGGGCTGCGTCCAACTACTCGGCCTGTGTGAACGCTAAACTGACGTCATCCAGTCGGCCCAGCGCCGGCTACGTTTGGAACGCATCAACTGTGGACGCCTTTCATTATGTCACATACCTGGTGATTGACAATGTGCTTTTCGAATTAGACGGGCTCAAAGAGTACCCTATCTCACATGGTTAGTGAAACTTATCAACTCCAGATGCTTGTCTATCCCCCCCTTCACCCTCCTTCTGCCTGACTGTTCGGACTCTTATTTCATTTTCCTGTTTGATTGTCTGCCTGTCTATCTGTCTGTCTGTCTCTTTATCTGTCGGTTGGTCTGTCTGTCTACTTGTCTTACTGTCTGTCTGCTTGTCTGTCCGTCTATCTATTGCTCTCCCTTCATCTTTTGTTTATGTTTTTTTTTTCTTTCGGTTCATGTCAGTTCCGTTTCAGGCAGTGTCTCTCCCGGTGAAGACTGGACTGAAAAATGTCGTACTGTCGTGCGGCAGCGGATGAAGGAAGCCACTCCGACCGTGCTGAACAATGTCCTCATTGTCAAAGCCTCCCAACGTGCTATCGCTATTCGAGAGATGGCTGCCGTGCAGACCAAACTGTCGGACGCCTTCCAATCCTTGATAGACATGAAGGCAGATCTCGGTGCAAGCGCCCTAGAATATCCCGACGAGTTCCCCTCCTTTTTGGAAACATTCCAGGTAATTTTAGATACCATTTTAAATAACGCTTGTCCATTAAATAAATTGATAATTTGCTTAAAATACGTTCCAAAGTGTTTGATTCTCTTGAGATCAAAAGTCACTTGTCATTATTGGTCCAGGCACGTGTACCGCTGTCAGCCAGGCCGGAGGAAGTGCCAATCCATCTACCGCAACAGCCGGAAGACTTGCTCTCCCACTCAGACATGATCTTAGACTTCTTTCACAAAGCGGTGACCAAGAATAAGGCAGATCTTCTGGAAGCGGAGGAAAAACTAGCGGCTTTCAAGAGGGAAACGGGGACCGGACTCACAACTTCGTTTACAGAGGATGCCGCTCGGTGTTCCAGTCCGGCGTTGCCCGGGCAATCATATGCTTCTCTGGATCTAATAGGGGATGATGATATTCCTCTGGCTCGCGTCAAGGGGGAAGAACCGGAAGGTATTTCTGCTAGACAGGACAGATACAGACAGGACAGACAGACAGACAGACAGACAGACAGACAGACAGTTAGGGGGTGGACAATTGGACACGCAGGCAAGCAAGCAAAATATAGGCTGGTAAATTACTGATGGCGAAACCTAGGCGGAACCTCGACAAACATGTACTAGTTGGCTGAAAGTAAGTCGTAGTTTAGTTTATCAGAACAATTGTTCTGATTTTTTTTCCTTTTACAGAATACGCTCCCGGTTACAGTCTTCGAAGTCGAACATCTAGTTTGAGTGCCAGTGATGTTCAATATCCTGCCAAATCAGCAGCTTGGCCGCAAGGGCAAGCTCTACCGACCGAGGCCAAAACAGAAGTCCTAGAGGAGTTTGTCAAAACTCTGGGAATAAGATCGCGGAAAACATTGCCTATCACCAAGCGGCAAAAGACATCTCATTCTGTGCATTCCTCAGAAATCGGCACCACACCTCCCAGCCGGCGAGAACCAAGTGTGATAATGGAGATGCCGGCAGGTATTGTCTCTGTGCCTGAACGAGTGATTGATTGATGTCCCACCTCCTACCCCTTTGTCTATATTTCGTTATGTCTGTCTATCGTACTGTCTATCTACCGCATTGTTTGTCTGTCAGTCAACCGATCTGTGTCTATCTGTCTATATGCCCAGTATGATCTCTTTAGTGCTGTTTGTTTGTGTGCCTGTAGGTCTTTTCTGTTTTTTATGTCTGTTTGTTTATCTGTCTGGCTGGTCGTGTCATTTGTAAAAGTACTCGGCTGTAACATGCAATGCTTCGCCTACAGGAGCCGATACTCACCGGTCCGGCCCACGGACTCGACGGCGTCAGACTGCTATCCCCGTCCTTTCTGTCGCAACAGGCATGGCTAGCAGCGTCACTGTCTCCCCTTTTCCTGGCCCGAAGCTCAAACTGTCGAAGGGCAAGGAGGGACAATGGGTGCCGGTTGATGAACAGAACCTCGGTAAAAGACTGGCACAACTGGAGGCTACGGTGCGGCAACTTCGGCGGGAGGGTGTAAATTTGCAGAAAGTCCTGGTGCGTAGTGTTTCATAAAGATCGATAGACAGACAAGCAGATAAATAGTCAGTCAGTCAGGCAGACAGATAGGCAGGCAAATAGACAGATAGACAGACAGACAGACAGACAGACAGACAGACAGACAGACAGACAGACAGACAGACAGACAGAACCTCTGTTACAGATTGATAGTTCTTGATATAAATCCTCATAGTTACATATATTCATTGATTTCAGAACTCAGTAGAGACAATCAAGGTGCTGGAAGAGGAGCGCGTCACGTTGTACGGAAAGATTGTCGAGGCAAACGCCAAAAAGACTCAAATTGCGGTATGCCTTCTATTCGTCAGTTTTTTCTGCGCCGATCTTCAATTTCTCATGGGTGTTGTCTGTATTTTTTCAGATCGAAGCGGAGGACCGGGAAGTAGACTCGGATGACTTTATCCCATTCCTCCTGAAGCGACTGATCGAACTCCCGGATGTGCTGACAGAGGAAGACGTGCACGCCATCCTACCGATGGGCGTGCCGAAGAAGCGAGAAAGTGCCCCGCTGGAGCCGGAGGAGTCGGTGTTGAAGCCGCGCTCCAACCGCCGCAACTCCGACAACAACAACAGCAACACCAATCCACGTCACAAGGCAAAGCGTGGTCGCGCTTTCTGAAGCGTGCGATTCCTCCACCTTATTTCCTTTTTCCCCATTTCTCCGAGCGATATATAAGTTTTTGTTTTGGATTCTAGCGATGGCTGCTGTTTTTTTCCCTCCTGTTTGACAGTTGCTATGTAATGTTTCATTGTTGAAGCATACGCATTTGGTTTTGCGTTTATCGATGACTGCTTGATTTCCGTGGCTGTTGGCTGGTTCATGTAAATATGAATGATGAGGTGATCTTTTAATGAAGTGCACACGCTGGGATGTGGTACCACCGAGTCGCTCATTCAACTGGGGTTTGGCTGGATCGTAAACGGCATGGGAGTGAACAGCAATTATACCGGGAATTCTTTCGGGAATGCTTTCGAGCTAAAACTTAGAACCGTCATGTCTCGGTCACTACTCATCCCACTGCCTCGAAGTTTTCTTCGTTACAACGCCTGTTCATGTGAGTATCCATTACAGGCCAAAAAAATAATTAAATTCACATCCAGAAAAATTCCAGACAAACATCAATGGCAGACCCGATCTCAATGATGACCCAGGTCACACCCTCACTTGCTACACAAAAAATAATTCCTTCCGGAAAAGCAGAACATGTTTTGGATAGCCCCTTACAATAACGCAGCGAAAAAACGTTTGATGAGACGGGTGCCTTTCCGAGAGATACAGTGCCCGATAATCTGATGGAAACTCGGCAAGATTTTGTCATTCAAATTGCTTTTTGAAAAGTGCTCCTCGCTTCGCGGTGTATAGCTTCTCGGTATGCTGCATGCTCGCAACCAGTTTGGTATTAGTATGCTCCTAAGGTGTTGGGCTGTCACACAAATTAAATTAGGTTGAAATTAAAACGTGCGAAAAGACAAACTAAATCAAACGCGGAAATCGAGATACCAAGATTTATGCATATCTGAGGATTTATCAAGATTGGAGTCTTCATAAAAACCAACAATGGGATCGAGTTGAGTTTGTGGCTGAAGGTACCTAATCAGGCCTTAACAATGGCTGCTTCACATTATTTTTAAGAAGAAGCATGGCGAAGAGCGGTTGTTGGAGTTTCACGCGAATAAATTATAATACTCCGTACTGCGCTGGGCCACGGACTATTTCCACCGGAGTCCACAAAATATTACACAGCAAGGCTGCGAGGAGTTTTAGGACTTACCTATGAGCACACATTTTTTAGCCCATAGATGCAGAAATGCAGAAAGAAACTGGAGTTTATATTATTTCTTTAATGTGGGGTGTGGCAACATTAGTCGCAAAAGCATATATAATGCATAAAGTATATATACAGGTTTATGTACAACCTTCACCGGAGGTCAAATTAAAAGTGAACTCTCGCCTGCGACCATACCACGTAGAATGCTCCCGATCCCGTTCGATCTCGGAAGATAAGCTGCGTCGGGCCCGGTTAGTACTTAGATGGGTGACCGCTTGGGAACACCGGGTGTTGCAGGCATTTTTTTTCTCATTTTTGTTCTACTTCTACAACTCCTACAGGAAGAGCTGAGAAGACGGAGGATGCCATACTCCACGTCTATAATGTCTAGGTACTTTTTTCTTTCATTATATGGCATTAATGTAAATGCAACACGACTTAATTTACTCTTATTCCAATTATAGACGTACGAGTTCGTCCACTACACTCTGCCAAACCGACCAGGATCGTCACCATGAAAGGAAATTGTCCATCCCGTCGGAGAACTGGAAATCGAGTGAAAGTACGGCAACGATGACGTCACACTTCCGGTTCGACGTGTAGTCGTTTCATTCTCGTGGTTCGCCGCTCCGTTCAGCCGACATCTCACACGAGACCGTATTCGCGAAGTAACATTTAGCCCCTCCCGTCACACTAGGCAATCAAACGTCGCCGTACCTACCACCAAAGGGAAGGGACGTAAAACCATGCCAGCACACGGTCAGATTATTGATTGAAAGATTGATCAATATATTGATTGACGGAAATTGCCCACGCCAATCAAAACATCAATCAATCAAATGATTGGCTCTGGCGGACTTTTGCAAGTTTCCACTTCGATGCAGGCCGGATCTATATACCCTCATTCGTAAATGAGAGCGACCGTGTCGCGGTAATGTTTCGTAGTCGTTTTTGGGAAACAATCGCAGAATGAAAAGAATGAAAAGCGCGGCGACCCTGGCGACTAAAAGGAGATTAGAACGCGCAGTAAGTGACAAATAAGGAGCATAGAGCTAAAAAAATATCAATTATTATGCCGAAAAATACGTTCAGTTAGAATCCTTGACAGGCGTGAAGAAATGCATACCTGAACGGAGGATGTTGAGAAATACGGCGGAAATAGAATGGAATGGAATTGGAATGATCGCAATGTGACGCTTCTTGCTCGAATGGAATGGAAATGGAATGATCGCAATGTCACGCTTCTTGCTCGATTGATTGAACGCAGCTGGTCCTCCCGTTCACTCACTTGATCGATTGGTGCTTCTTGATTAGTCGTGTTTTCTTTTCAATTCATCAATCGACGGGGAGCGCATTAACATAAAACGAACAACGCTCCTGCAGGTTTATTGTCCATTTTAGAAACTCCCGTTTGTAGTGGTTTTAACGGTTCGTCGTCATCCCACGCACTTTAGCTGAGCGGAATTCAATTTTAATTCGCTATCCAGTGTCGAATTTGCGAATGTCGCAGCAGAAAGGGAGTGGAGCAGTTGCGGTGGACGTCTCCGAGCCGACTCAACGATCCACCAAAACCAAAGCCGACCTCGCCGTTCATAATCCCTGCCTCCACGTGAGCCAAACTAAATGTTTTTGACATTCTCTTTATCGTTTCTATTGTTCTGCTATTGCTTTATTCTACGAACAGTGTGATGATATCGTACTTCTGGCTTTGAGTAAAGAATTTACTTGACATTTACAGTTTGTTACGTTAGATTGATTTGTTGATTGCCTTATTATGTTTGACTCTGGAAATGATTATTATTTCCTCATTCCTCATTCCTTTTTCCTCATTCGCAGGAGGCAAATTTGACTTTCAAGTGCCTGGCGCAAAACAACTACGATGGTGACGAATGCACGGCATACCATGAGAATTACAATCTCTGCAAGACTTTCTGGGTAAGATTAAGAAGCTAATTTAATTATTGCTATTCTCTGTAAGTTGGTCGGGTGATGACTTGATTGATGGATTGATTGGTTGATCGGTTGTAGTTTTGTTTAAATACTAGTAATAATAATATGTATTTAGAAGTATGAAATTGACGAAACTGGGAAATTTATTTTAGCTAGAATGTGATTTATGTTTTTATAAAATAACAAAATACAAATTTTATCCATAAAAAGTTTTTAGTTTAAATTCCACAAACTTACTTACAAATTAGGATATTTATTGTAAATGTTATTATTCAATTGCTTCCCATTTAGTTTTTTCTTTTAACATTGTTTTTATTCTATTAAAATTTGCGATGAAACTAGCTGTATTTGATTATTATTTACTAATAGTTTTCATTTAAATTGAAAGACGTTATTTAGATGGCGTGGATATAAGCTGTTCGTTGATTGATTGATTGATTGACTAATGTTTGCGATTGTTATTCTTATTTGACAGGCCCGAGTGTATCGTGATCGGCGTCAGCGACAACTCTTTCCATTCCTTCCTCCACCATCGGAAAGAGAAGCAGTAAAAGCACAGTACGATATTCACGGCGACCGGATAGCTGATTAACCTTTTTTGACACTTTGGTCTGAGTTGTCTTGTGTACATATATATGTGTGAAGGATTGTGATAGGGTGTGGTGTGTTGGTTCATTTTAAGGCGGCCTGGCACAAACAGTATATAGGGGATTCTCTTTTCTCTTGGAGCCAGAAAGTTTACAATTATATTAGTTTCTGAGACAATGGTGTCCAAATTAGCGTCTGAATGGCCAAGCGATTCAACCAAGTGCTCATCATTATCTGGAAACAAGAATAATACGACGGAGTGGCACGCAGACATACGAACATTTCGAAAAGAATAAAAATATCGACAGGCAAGCTTACACAGCCAGATATGGCAGACATACAAGCAGACAGACAGATACATAGCTGCACAGATAGCAGACAGCAGATAGACAGACTGGTAGACAGACAGACAGACAGACAGATAGACAGGCAGACAGACAGACAGATAGACAGGCAGGCAGAAAGACAGACAAGCGGGCTTGGAATTATACATGCAAGCAGTAGTGTCGTATGTCGAGCGCTCCTTCCTCCACTATGCATAATCGTTCAAAAAAACTTTTCTGTCATCGTGATCACGATCTAATGATCTAACTAACCCTTCCCATGAGTATTGCGTAACTGTTTACTGGTGCAGTGGGTCAGCAGGATGGTGTTATGCCTCCATGTCCGGAAGTGGAATCCTTTTTTTTCCTGGGTTGAAATTATGCAACACCTCCAACGGAGTCCGAAAAACGGACGAGTGCCTTGCCGGTTGGAGGACAGCATTCATTTGAGAAATTATTCTTACGGTTAGTGAGTGCTTCTTCAACTAGTGTCGTTTCTGTTGCGCCGCAGAAATGTTTTTGTTTCAGTTTGGTGTGTTGATATTGATGCTGGCCTGCGGTGATATCCGATGCATTGAAGAGGGAAGGAAAGCTTCGGGGGACTCGCTAGCAGAATTCGCGCCGTCAGAGTTGGAGCGGGAATCGCCCATCGGACGGACTGACAATCTCTACGGGGAACTGAAGGATGATTTTCATGGTGAACTGCGGAATGAGACACTCAGCAGAATGCAAATTGTGCAGTTTGGCGAAGGTATCAAATGTCTGTCTGTCTGTCTGTCTGTCTGTCTGTTTGTTTGTCTGTCCTCCTGTCTGTTTGTTTGTCGATCAATATATATGTCTGTCTGCCTGACTATTTATGCGCTTGTCTGTCCATCGGTCTTCGTAAAATATGTCTGTTTGCTGTCTGCCGGCTGCCTGCCTGCCTTTCTATCTTTCTGTCTGTTTGCATATATGATTGTATGCCTGTCTGTTTGTCTACCTGTTTACCTGTCTGTATGTCTATCTTTCCGTCAGCCAGCCTGTTCACATCGCTGTTGTCTGTTGCTTTCCTGTCCTAGTTCATGTCGGAAAATTGTATTTCTAGACAGTTTGGTACGTCACTCAAGGCAAGCCAGCTTGGACCCAGAACTAGGGGAGTTCCACAAGCGAGTTCAGCGACCAGCCTCCGGGAGACCGGCCTCATCCCGCCTGGCCAAAAAGAAACAGCAACGTTACTTACCGTACTCTCCCTCCTATGGCAAAGCAGCCATTCGCGATTCCTTCTTGCCGGAGGAGATGGCGGCCGACCTCGGTTCGGAGAAGCTAATCTTTCGCCAGTCTAGAGATACCACTGGCGTAAAACGGAAGAAGCCGCGGGTGCAGGCAGCGGTGTCTGGACCCGTGTCTGGTGATGCACCTTCGGCCTCTTCCGGTTATCCTGCAATCTTTGCTTACGACATTGCGTTGGCGGAGGATTCTGGTGTGACAGGTACGTGCCAAAATTAGTTTGTAAGTCTAGGATGTAAAAAAAACCGCCAAATGTTGACGTATATGTGGGCAGACAGCTGGATCGACGACTAGACAAACCGATAGACAGGCAGGGAGGCTGACTACCAGACAGACTACCAGACAACAGACACACAGACACATAGGCAGGCAGACACACTGACAGACGGCCAGATAGACAGACAAACAAACAGACACACAGAAACACAGACAGACACACAGACAGACATCCTTTTGGCTTGTACTTATTCAGTCCGTTCTAATTTCAATTATTTATTTCAGCGCGACAGGTGAGACCTAGTGTCGTTGCAGCTAGCCCTGAGAACACTGAAAGCACACCGGATATCTTGTCATTCGACATTGCCCTCCCCGTCAGACCCACCAAGCCCACCCAAATCGACCGAAACCGCTTGCAAAGAGCGATGGGACCAGCCATGCAAGGTGCTCGACAGGATTTCGTCCAAAAAGTCGCCAATCCAAGACCTGATCAATGCCGTAAGCTCCTCAAATCAGTTTAAGAAATAATAGATTTGTTACTATTTGTTTTGATAAATTTACTTGATTGTATCAAAATCGGTAAATGTTGTTTGATCTATTTCATGTAGTGATGAATTTAACCTTGCAGTTTCTATTTTAATTTATCACTTGGATTATGTTTTGCTTGCAGTTGTTAATGCGGATAATCGGGAGAGCCCAGCCTTGATCTGGACTGTCGGGAAGCCCTCCCAGAACACTCGTTTTGCCTACCAGAGCGAGTTTGCGGGACGCCGTTTGGCCGACCAGTTCACGTAAGACAGATCTGCTGGCAGTCACACAGTATACAATGACACATTGCTTGGTACAAACAGATACAATACACACTGATAGGCAGACAGACAGATAGACAGACAGACATTACGGTAAATGCAGGCAGACATATAACGATGTAGCAGCAGTGTGCAGGCGTGCAAACGGAGATACAGATGTACCAAAACCGACAGTTCCTGGTTTTACAGTAATGCAAGTATTTGTTTTGTAGTGGAGGCAATGCGGATCATCTGTTCGCTTACCTGGACCAAGACGACATCGATCAGTCACAAATGGCGGCGGACGATGAAGACTGCTTTGAGGATGCTGAGGTGGAATGCGATCCTGATTCCCCTTACCGAACCTTTGATGGCACCTGTAACAACCTCCAGAAACCGCTGCAGGGTTCTGCCAACTCAGCACAAAGCCGATTGGGACCGGCCGAGTATGAAGACGGCATCGCCGAGCCGCGCCGCTTGTCTCTTGCGTCACAGATTCAAAACCGCCCACTGCTGCTGCCCTCAGCTCGTGAAGTCAGCGTGGCCATCTCTTCTAATCTGGACCGAGAGAGCAAAAAAATCACTTACCTTTTCAATCAGTTCGCACAATTCACCGCGCATGACGTCACAAATAGTACGCTTATCTGTCTCCTCTGTCTGTCAGTCTGTCAGTCTGTCAGTCTGCCCGTTTCTCTGTCTGTCTGTCTCTTTGTCTGTCTATCTGTCTGCGTGCATGTCTGCCTGCCTGTCGGTCTGTCTGTCTGTTCCTCTGTCTCTCTGTCTGTGTCGGTCTTTCTGTTTGTATGCCTTCTTAATACGATACTTGCCTGTATGTCTAAATGATGATATTCTTTTCAGCTCCCGTGGAGAAGGTTCAGGATCCCCAAGATCCGAGTAAGTGTAAAACTCCACGATCTTTCATCAACTGCGTACACTCAATTCTGATTCATTTGTAATTCATCTCTGTCCTTTTGTTTTTGTTAGAGCGGTCCGTGACGCCGTCTTGCTGTGGCACGGACGCTGCCTGCATCCACCCTGCCTGTTTCCCCATCCTGATCCCCGCGAATGACCCGGTGTACGGGCAGTTCAGTCAGAACTGTCTGGAATTTGTCCGTTCTCAGCCGGCCGCCCAGAGCGGGTGCCGTCTGGGCAAGCGCATTCCCCTCGATCAAGTCACCGCATACATTGACGGCTCGCAGATTTACGGATCCAAGGTCTCTGATGCCAACCGGTAAATTTGAAGGCCATTCTCCTTCTTTTAATTGTTCATGCATTTTTCCAATTCATATGAGTTCATATGTACAGGCCATGAATCATTGATTGACTTATTTAAGTGATCTCTCGTTCTAGCTTGCGGGCTAAACGCCGGGGCCTTTTGCGGACCAACGATTCGCCCATCTGTCTCCAGACGAATGTCGTGATGATTCCTGGCGGACCTGATAGTCAAGGTTGTAAGGCACCGGATGCGAACCGGAAGTGCGTTGATGCTGGTGATCTGCGTGCTAATCAGCACACTGGATTGGTCGCCTTTCATTCGGTATGGTTGACAGTCGAACTTTGACTTGCTGGATGTCTGTTTGCCTATCTATCTGGTCGCCTATCTGTCTTTCTGTCTGTCTGCCTGCCTGATTGTCTGTTTGTCCGCCTGTTTGTTTGTTTGTTTGTTTGTTTGTTTGTCTGATTGTCTGTTTTTGTTTCGCCCTGCCTGTTTGTCGCCTCAGATGCATATCTGACCTGGTATGAGAATGTCCATTAGTTTGCCTATCTAGTTGGCATTCTTATAGATTGGCTGCCTGAACACTAGTTGTTTGCCTGTCTCACCGTTACTTACTCCCTGACTGCCTGTCGTGACGGAATATTTTTCTATAGGGTGTTTGACTCTCTCTACCTTCTCTTTGTCTGCGTCTGCTTGTCTGGCTGCCTGGCTGCCTGGCTGCCTGTCTGTCTGTCGTCTGTCCGTCTATCTAGTATTTTAGACTGAGTGTCTGGCTGTGCGGCTGTTTTCATCGTCGTCTGCCTGCAATCCTGTGTTTGTCTGTGTACACTTTTTTCGTGCTGGGTTCTTCTCTTTTCCTGCGATTCGGGTGTGTTTCTAATGCGGGATCTTTTGTTGCATTGCAGCTGTTCCTAAGATTGCACAATCAAATCGCCAATTTCATCGCGGAAAAACGCCCCCGCGCCTCCGATGAAGTTATCTTCATGTTGACCCGTAAAATCGTCGGTGGTATCCTCCAACACATCTATTACAAAGAGATGATTCCAATCATGCTGGGCAGCAAACTGGCCAATGACCCACAAAACGGCCTCGCAGTAACGAAGAAGGGCTACTGTCAAGACTGCTACGACGAAAATGTGGATGCAAGTATGCAAGTGGAATTTGCCGCTGGAGCTTACCGGTTAGTCTTGTTTATGTCTATGCCCCGTCTATCTTTCTGTTTGTCTGTCTGTCTGTCTGTCTGTCTTTATGTCTGTCTGTCTGTCTGTCTGTCTTTATGTCTGTCTATGTATGATGTCTACTTGTGTGTCCTTGTGTTTGCCTGGCTGCCTGCCAGCAGTGTCTGTCTGTGTGCTTGTCTGTCCTAGTCTTCCTGCATGCCTGCGTCTGTAATTAAGAGTTTGTTTGCCCTATTGCTGGTTAATCTGCACAAACCTTAAGTCTCGTCAGTGAGTCCTTGCCTGACTGCAGAAACTAAATGTTTAGATTTCACACTCTGGGTGATAACACCCTGCCCGTGGCGGATGCGAACGGCGTGGAGTATCCCCTTTACCAGCATTTTGGCAATCCCGCCATGTGGTACAAACCCGGAATCATCGACGAACTCCTTCGCAACCTGCCTGGTAAGCCGGCCGAGGCCTTCGACGCGCAGTTTGCCTTCGTCTTCCAGAATCAAATTTTCAAGCCGGTGAGCAAGCCGTTGGGGATCGACCTCCTGGCTTTCAACATTCAGCGCGGTCGGGACCACGGTGTTCCTGCGTACATCAAGATGCGGGAGATATGTGGACTGGCTCCGGTGAAGACTTTCAAAGATTTGGAGCGGTTCATGCCGAAAGACGCGGCAGACAATCTGGCTTCCATTTACAGACACGTTCGGGACATTGTGAGTTAGAGCCGTCCATGATGAATCTTTTGCACGTCTTGTTTGTCTGCTTGTCTGCTTGTCCGCTTGCCTGCCTGCCTGTCTGTCCGCCTACCTGCCTGTTTTGATGTCTGATCTGTCTCTGTCTGCTTCTTGTCGGTATGTCTGCTTTGAGTAATATACGTGTCGTTCCTCCCTTTAGGACTTCTATGCCGGCGGCCTCAGTGAGCGCTCCGTGAACAAGCAAGGTCTCGTCGGTCCCACGTTTGCTTGCGTTCTGACTGACCAGTTTCAAAAGCTGAAAAACGGTGACCGCTTCTGGTACGAGAACGACGGCGTTTTCACCCCAAGTAAGTGATTTACTCCTCTTCAAATTATCTGTCTGTAAATTATCCCCTCGCATCGCTTTGCTGACAGCTTGCCTGCCTGCTCTCTTTTTTAGAACAATTGAAGGAGATCAAGAAGGTCTCAATGGCGGTGCTCCTGTGTCAAAACTCCCAGACCGAGCAGGTTCAACCGAAGCCGTTCCTCATCGCGTCAGAGAGCGGCAACCCCATCACGCCCTGCGGAGACATCTTGGCCAAGGGGGCGATGAAGCTGGAGCCGTTTCTCGTGGGACTTCGCCGCTCAAGCACTCGCGAGGCACAGCCAGACGTGTCTGAGTAGTCGCGCAGACACATTTAGATAAGTGCTTACAGACACAAAAACAACTGCGAGACAGACTGTCAGGCAGTCATTCGCCCAGACAATCATTCAGACAATCGATCACCTTATAGACAGACGTCTAGACAAGCAGTCAGACATGAAATCGAGGCGTAGACATTCAGACAAGCAGTCGGGCAGTCAGTATCTGTTGTCTGGTTGTTTCGATCCTTTCCTTGCTATACATTCGAGGCACCGTGTTTTTTGGTCGCACCGTTTTTTATTAATTTTTCCACTTTTTTAGCTGCTTATCTTTTCGTATGCACAGCGCTTTTTCTAATTATATTCAAACTTTATATAAAAATTCAAGAAAGTACAGAAGAGAAAGATACGGTGCACCGTTTTCGTCATAGCACAATTCGACTAGCCCATCGCCTACACAACTCCCACAGACACATTACAAATACGTTACCACCGGGCAACAGGCAAGAATTTTCCGCACATTTTCACAGTCACTCTCTTTTGTCCGACGCGTCCACCGACACAGCACCGGGTTGAAGCGCATGCAGGTTTCCAGGCAATGGATCGACAAAGGAATAACGTGCACAGCAACCCACCTGAGGAAAGATGGGTGAGGAATTTTGACTGGCCTACAAACTGAGTTGCTGGATGGTGAATGTGCGCGTGACTAGGCGTGGTGCTTCGCCTAATGGCTTCGGCGGCTGCTTCGTCGACGTCGATGCTGCAGTGAAAAGGAAAACGTCGTTACTAAAAGGACTCTGTTCAGGTAACATCTGGTAACGGCCGGTAACCAAGCGGTTACATTAGGTCACCAGTCAATTACCGCTCGCAACCGTCGTGTAACTAAGTGGCTTCACTTGGTGGCCAAGCAGTAACCCATGGTTACGGATCAGGCGCCAAGCGTCAGGACCTCGGTACCTGCATTACATGTGGTGACCAATGGTTACACCTGGTAACCGAGTGGTCAATAAGGCAGTCCGCTCACTTCCCAGCAAATACCTAGAAGGAGCAGGCGCAACCCGATCCGGCAGGTCTACTTACACGACGACGGCCCGAGCGCCTTCCACGGCGTTTGCGAGAGCCCGACTGGGATCGACGACCTCCACGTCGAGATCGTCGTCGGCGACCTCCCTGTACGAGTAGCAAAAATGTAGTTGTCAACTTTACAAAACACACGGGAATAGAATAAATTTGAGAGACACGGACACAGAGACATACATGTACAGGAGTAGGAAAGACCCAGACAAGTAGGCATAAGCATAGACACCGACACCGACCCTAAGGACATGGGTACAGACACACACGCAGGCACAGACAAAGTCACCGGCTCACAGACACAGACACAGACACAGACGTGCACATAGATAAAAGCGCAGGCTTGTGCGATGGACAAGCGGACGGACCCCAAACGGCGGAATGGATTTTTATAAACCAGTGACTTACGCGACGAGACCGACGGCGCTAGAAAAAAAGGACAAATCTCAGTCGTAGTCGGATTGAATGAAACGTGGATTGAAGAGTATAGAAGGGCTCAAATGACTTACGTAAGACCGCGATCGAGAACGTCGTCCGCGGCGACTTCGTCGACGGGAACGGCCTCCCTAAACCAAAAATAATTCGAATTGTTTGGCTAAGATACTGGCACGAATGACGGAGGCTCTTACCCTTCGGCTACGTCTGTGCGACATACTGGCGAGTAAAGAGTACGACAAATGCGACCAACTGGTAGAAAAAAATTACGAATGTCTGGTCCTGTCCAGTGAGAGGTCCCCTGTGGTCTTGGAAACGGAGGAAGAGCAGTTGCCAAGAGCGTTCAGGTGTTCTAATTTCGTCCTTGATCAAAAATATTCTTCAAAGGCATCCGAAGTGGTGTGTATGTACGGAAGTAAGTAGACAGACAGACAGACAGACAGACAGACAGACAGACAGACAGACAGACAGACAGACAGACAAGACAGACAGACAGACAGACAGGCCGACAGACAAACAGAACAGACCTTGTACGGTAGATTGGCCCGTTAGCCAGCCGCCATGCGACTCGTTAACGGGCCAGTGCCTGGGCAAGCGTAACGGGTCGACACGATTTGTTGTAGGTCAGCTCGGAGGGATTGACAAGGCTCGGGTGGGGGTGGAGTGGGGGATTTCCTCACGCGGATAGAGGACGCGCATCGACACATAAATATAGCCAAACCAGGAATGGAGCTATTACTCAATGTTGGAACGGGTTGAGAATTATTGAATGCACCTACAGGAACTGATTATAACCCCGCCCCCTGATATAGAAAACAATTCGGCTGATGCCAATCAACTTTGGTTGGAATGGCGTCAAAATACGTTTCATAAATTTATTTCTGAAAATAGAATTTTTACAGCGAATCAGTTATATCGCCCCCCCCCTACAGTGAAAACCAAAGTACTGGTAAGTGAAGTCGAGTCTTCCAGTGTTTTCCTACCTTTAATATTACGCAAAAAAAGGTTCTTGAGACCACAGCCCACCGGTCAATTCGCAAAGAGGTCTGTTTATGCATAAAATGACACTGCTAACAGGGCTTGAGGAGTGTAACGTTATCGGCCTCGGAACAAAATCGGCAAGGACGTTCGCTTTCCGTGTGCGGAATTATTGAATTGATTGGTGCCAATTGATGTGCCGTCCAGAACAACAAATAGAATGGGCATTTATAAATAGTTTCATTGCATACTCGACAAATACCCATTGAGACTGCTACCGCGCGAAAGTTAGGGCCAAGGGTTTAGCATCTCACGGTATTTTATTATTTGCATTTCTCAGGCTGATGATGATCTGGAAGTAAACGTCAACTTTCGACCTCAATAAGACTAAAAAATTGTTCTTGCATACACCTCATCTGAATGATATAGAAATGTTGGTTGTTCAAGGCCCGGTTGGAACAATACCACCTCCAGTAGAACCACCCGATCCGGGAAAATTAGGGACCGCACCAGCCGCATTGAAAGTCTGCAATCCACCGCCTGCGAAAACAACGGTCATGGGATTAACCGGTGCTTCGAAGGAGCATGAGGTGAAATGTGTATTTCGGCTCACCCTCTAATTGGTCGATAAATCGGTTTACTCATGGGTTTCTCTTTGATGGCAGGGACTTGATTGTTTGATTGTTTGTACTATATCCTAGCATAGTATAGCACTTCTGGAAGTCAAACAATCAAGCACCTGTCATGAAAAAGAAACCCATGATTGAGCCGATTTATCGACCAAGTGGAGGGTGAGTCGAAATACACATTTCATCTCATACTATATATAGACCGGGGAGCACAAAATGGTGACTTACTTGGAGCTTGTACACCCTGGTACCTGAAATAAGGGAAGACGACCAATCAGAATGAGTGTTCAATCAAATATCCTTCTGTCTAAAGGAATACCATTTTCTGAAAGAGACTTCTTCTTACAGGGCTGTCCCCTGCCCTTTCTCTTTTAACTTTCCCTTTATTTAATTTGATATATAATGTAGCTATTTTATGATATCGAAGGTACCTATATTGTTGCATGAAGCCAAGAATTCAACGGAAAGTCTAGAGGTTAGATAAAGAATTGAGGTGAGAACTGTAAATAACCCAGATTTCATGCTCAAGTTTAATCATACAAAGCTAATGGAGACCTGCTGAACTGTGCATTAACCACAGTGCTGACATTATACATTCATCAGACGGTGATCCTACAAACTTGGAGAACAGTTTTGTCCTCCTTCTTTATAGTTTGAGTTTAGATTGTAATTTATCCGTGACTGCATTTTTCCAAATTATTTTTCAATCAATCAATAGCAGACATTGTGGTTCCCTTTAAAGATCTTGACTATTT
>LRSR01010192.1:0-16807 GCA_001579985.1 Hypsibius dujardini | reverse complement strand
TTTCTCCACATTCTTCTGTATACGGTGTTCTTGCAACTCTGCGTTTACACATTCACCTAAAATGACAACTGTGGAGGAATTGATGAAGGACGAGATCCTTGCGGAGCTGGCCAGCGACATCTCCGGTCTGGGGAATGATGAACTGCGTGGACGCGCTCGACTCTTGGACTCGGAAGTGAAAATTATGCGCTCTGAAGTTATGCGCATCAACCATGAAGTCCAGTCCATGAAGGATCGCATCAAGGATAATGCGGACAAGATCAAAATGAACAAAGTATGGAATATGGATTAGCTGTATTTACGCATACTAGCGAACGATTGATTGATTTATCAAGTTGCTTTGTTTTGCTTTATGACTGAGCATTTGCTTGTTGGTCGATTGTTGATTGATTGGGTTGTTTCTGCTCTTGTGTTTTTATGTGAAACGTTGCATTTAGAAACGATTTTTTGACCTAAAGAAATTTAATTTTACTGTAAGTTTATGAAAAGTTATGGAAATTGGCAATTGCATATTGTTTTGATAAAACATTGAAACACAACACCGTTTCAAATGATTGATTGAACGGTCGATTGATTTATTGATTGAACGGTCGATTGATTTATTGATTGCCATTCATTGTTTGCTATTCCTTCAAGGTGCTGCCTTATTTGGTCTCGACTGTGGTGGAGATCCTTGATGTTGATCCAAAAGAAATTGCCGAAGAGGAGGGCGCTAACGTTGATCTCGATTCGGTCCGCAAGGGGAAGTGCGCAGTGGTGAAAACGTCCACCCGGCAGACATTTTTCCTTCCGGTTGTGGGACTGGTCGACGCAGAGGAATTGAAGCCGGGCGACCTGGTCGGTGTGAACAAGGACTCATACCTCATTCTGGAGAAGCTCCCAGCGGAGTATGATGCCCGTGTCAAGGCCATGGAGGTGGATGAGCGCCCCACCGAGCAGTACACCGACATCGGGGGGCTGGACAAGCAGATCCAGGAACTCGTGGAGGCCATCGTGCTTCCGCTCACTCACAAGGAACGGTTTGAGAATCTTGGGATTGAACCGCCAAAAGGTAATATGCTGGCAGAGCTTGATTTGACTTCGAAGTTGCAAATCAATTCGAAATTTTTGGCGCAATTTCGAAAGTTTCCTGCATTATTTTCTAGATACGTAGCTTCCTGAAATGTTTCTGCTATGGAAAATTTAAAAATGTAAAACACAGTTTAATCTAATCTAATATTTCCCTATTATTTTTGTACCATTAACTTGTTTTAGTTATTGAGGGAATAGGATTAAGTTGTGTACGTGAGCGGTATGCACCTTAACACGGAGGACTGAATCAATGGATGGTTCTTTCAGGTGTCCTGCTCTATGGTGCCCCCGGAACCGGCAAGACCTTGATGGCCCGTGCCTGCGCTGCGCAAACTAAGTCGACCTTCTTGAAACTTGCTGGACCGCAGCTTGTCCAGATGTTCATCGGAGACGGCGCCAAGTTGGTTCGCGATGCTTTTGCTCTGGCTAAGGAGAAGGCGCCGGCCATAATCTTTATCGACGAATTGGACGCCATCGGTAATGCATACAGATCATAAGAGACGGCGAAGTCGGATTTAATGTCTTCGATTGCGAAATTAAAACTTCGCTTTGCAGGAACGAAGCGTTTTGACAGCGACAAGTCCGGCGATCGAGAAGTGCAGCGAACTATGTTGGAGCTACTGAATCAAATGGATGGCTTCACTTCTTTCACCGACATTAAGGTTGGTTGAAATGAGATCCACTGAGCCAACAGACAGGCAGAGAGGCAGACAGACAGACATGCAGACAGACAAATAAATAGGTTGATAGACCTTAGACAGACAGGCAGGCAGGCAGACAGACAGACAGACAGACAGACAGACAGACAGACAGACAGACGGGTTCCTGGCTCGATGTTAAAACAGGCGATCTGATCTGACAGAGTTACTAGGAGCAAGTCACTGTGCGGTCAGATCATCCTATTTCGAAATCGAGCCATTAACCGGTCACTGTCACCGCTCAGATTTGTTCTGGTTAGAGTAACGCAGACCGAGCTCATGCAGCGTTTGCCAAGTATGTCCCGAATTGACTGACCTGCAGCCGGTATTCATGGATTGTACTTTTATTATAGGATAATAATAAGGCGACTTGGGCTAGGTCTTAATTTTTCTCAAATCTTCCCAGGTCATCGCTGCGACCAACCGAGTCGACACCCTCGATCCTGCCCTGATGCGTTCCGGCCGTCTCGACCGGAAGATTGAATTCCCCCACCCGACCGAGGATGCCCGCGCCCGGATTATGCAGATTCATTCGCGGAAGATGAACGTCAACCCAGGTGTGAACTATCTGGAGATTGCCCGCTGCACGGAGGACTTTAACGGCGCGCAGTGCAAGGCTGTCTGCGTGGAAGCCGGTATGATTGCCCTGCGCCGGGAAGCTCCCCAGGTCAACCACGAGGACTTCATGGACGCCGTGCTGGAAGTTCAGGCCAGGAAGAAGAGCACGTTGAATTATTATGCTTAGGTCGTGGCCGGTTTAAATATTATTGCTTTGTCCCAGGAGGCTTGCTGTTCATTTTGGGTCTGTCACACGTTGATCCACATGTCGAGACGCGAAACACCTTTTGTACACACGTGTCGTTTAAGCTGACTGCCTCATTGTTTCCATTTAACTACCACGGATAGGTCGGCTTATCAGGGTGTAAAAACAACAAACTGCTTTTGACCGCCAAATTGGCCATTCTTATTCCATAATCAGGGTACCGTTGTCAAAGTTCATTTCACAGACAATACTAGTCCAGCAACTGGCAGTCACACACACAATCAAGGTACGACCTTGAAATTAGCTTGACTCTATAAACTGATATTAGCGAGCACGTGGACAGCTGATGTACTAACGCCGTTTTGAACTTCTAGTTGGACGGCGAAGATTTTGATTTTGGAAGTCTCTACGTGAACAACTGTAAGAGGCCACAACGGCATCGCAAAGCAGTGCAATGACATCATCACTGCTGGACTCTCTTACATCATCCCTCGAATGAGTCACGCGTCATCAAAAGGGATGCCGCTCCATATCGGATGGTTTTGATCGTTTTCCTTTGAAGACCGCGCCTATTTCCGGTGCAACATATGCACGCGCACACTGCAATCAACGTGTGCAGTGCGCACAAGAGGGCGTAGCGGCTCCTACTGCGATTGGTTGTGCTTGGCCACGTTTCGCAACCAGTAGGCGGGCAGTGCAGTCAAGCGGGCCCACCCCATGGCAGCGTGCAAAATCTAATCGATCGACCCGATTGGGCTTGCAGCTCTACTCTTGCAACGCTACGGACAGAAATGCTCTGTGGCAACGAAGCAAGCGAGTAACGCATTTAGAGGAAACGAGAGAGAGAAAGACACAGGCAGGCGCGGCAGACAGACACGCAGACAAGGAAGGCACAAACGCTCGACAACGCACTTCCATTTGCTCTGTGTTCTATGTGTTTCTACCACAGCACAAATTCTTGAAACTTCATCTGGAAATCATGGTTACGACACGGACTGTCCTGTACTAATTCTTTAAACTAAGATCTCAGCCGGAAATTCAGAAAATTTTTTAAGGACCACACGCTAGGAATACAGGAGAAAAAACCGAGGTACGTTGAACTTTTCTTCCATACCCATTTCGCCAGTGTTGTCGGTTAGAGTTGTAAATGTGAACGTCAAGGCAGGGAGAGTGCCGATTCATCAATGTGGAATCCCCATTAGCGCTATTGGTAGTTTCCTCGGCCGCCATAAGGACGGTTTTAAAACGCACATAAGTATGGCGTTTCCATGTTTGTCTTGCTTGCTGGCCCGACTTTATCGCATTTTTGCTTACGTCGTCCGCGTGACTTGAATGAAAACCGGTTTTTTATAAGGTTAAATTTAGAGTGGTATTTTCCATCTCACAGCCAGCACACGGTTTTGTGTGGCAGTCCAGGGCGAGTAATAGGGGGATCGATCAATCAGGCCAGCAGCAAGAACACAGACAAGAGTTGCCTTTGTATGTTATCTTCCCTTGACTGTCTGTCTGTGGGTGGGTAGTGTGGACTGTGGATTGTGGATTGTGTGTGGACTGTGGATTTGGATTGTGAACTGGGGTGTGGATTGTGATTGTGGTGTGGAGTGTGGATTGTGGAGTGGAGTGTGGATTGTGTGGATTGTGGTGTGGATTGTAGAGTGGAGTGTGGACCACGGCTTGTGCAGCAGAAATTTCTTGGAATTTATGTTCTCACTTCTCACTCCACGGCCTCGCTCAATGTGTGACTGACTGACCACGCCAGATGGCAGGAAACAGGATTTTGATTGCGATTCTACGAATGTGTTTGAAGCGAACAAACAGTGACGACAGCTGCAACTGCACGCAGAACTTTTGGCTGCCTGCCTGAATTGAGTTGATAACGCTGGTGCATATATTCTCACTGAGCTGTTGGATTTGAAGGGGCGTTATTCAGTTTTACGCAATTCGGAAAATTAGAATTTTGAAAAAGCGTAGACGACTGAAAATAAAAGTTACATATGGCAAATGGAATTGAATTGAATTGAATTGAAATTCCTGACCGTGTTTTAGTTTAGAGACAGATAGATATTCTCAACGGAAGCGATCGAGGTGGGCAGTCAAAAGCCTTTGGGCCTTTTTAAAGTGATTGCCTAGTGAATGATTTTTGGCGGTGTCAGACAAAACCAATATTAAACTAACGATTTCCCGTTAAAAAGGGAGCCACCACTTCCACTTTGAGCCTACACACCTCGCATTGGTCATTGGAATTGACCGGTGCCCCATTGCCACGCCCCCTTTTTAAACTTTCCCACGTTGATGAATGGATGACTGTTCGCATTCCTCCCTGTTCCTTCACAATGTCCTCGGGCACGTGACTGGCGCGACGGGCGCCTGCAATCTGAATAAACGCCGCCAGAGACACGTACACGCAGAGGGGACAACGGGTTGATTTGATTTGATTGAAATTCGGCCAATCACTGACCGATTACTGGCGACTTGTGATTTACGATTGGTCACTTGCTTGATTTGATTTGCACAGTGAGAGGGTGGACAATATTTACAGTCTCACCACACACGCGCAGAGTCCAGAATATTTCAAAGAACTATTTAGTGTTGATACTCGACTTTCCGGATTACTATGAGATTAGAACGGAAAGGGCTTCTCACGATGACTAAAAGTATTTTAGGGGGCCTCTCGTAAGTGTATTTATAGATTGACGCCATGTGTGTTGTGTGCGTAAGGCGATTTTCTTGTTGTGTCAGCAAGCCGATGCGTAGTTCCCTCCCATTCATCAGTTTCGTCTTAACTGGTTTTCTTTATAATTTGTTCGTCATTTTTTACAGAAAAATGGCCCTCAGGGAGTACTCTCACGTGGTCCCCTTTTTGATGCCGCAGCTTGACAAGCCCAATTCGGCGGCCATCTCACAGCAGCATCAGCCGCTGCAGAAACACCCGTGGAGCAGTGAGCCGGATTTTCATCATTTCCGCCGGTCTGATTCCAACAATTCCAGCACGAGCGACGAAGGGGTGGTTGCGGATTTCCCCAAGGCTCTCCGAACAGGTACGTGGTGCTTTCCCTCTCTTCCACATTCATCGGTCGGAGTGAGATTTGAGTGGCGAGAAGCCGGGTGTTTAAAGTGAATTTGCTTGATTGACTGATTGATTGATTGACTGAAGACCCTATTCAATCAATCAATCAATCAATCAGGTCTTCCATTGGAATGTTCTTAATTGGATTCGATGCGGTTACTATTTTTATGGGACTTCTGTCGGATTACCTTGTTAGTTGGGCCCGAGTATGTTTCATAATAATTATAATTGAAAGAACTCATTAACGTCGTGGAATTTGTCGGGTGGAAAGGATCTTTTGGTTGAAGGAAGTTGTTATGGTGACTTTCTTCCTCGCATCAGCACAAAAGTGAGGGACGCAGATTCTGTTTTTGCAGTTGTCATACCGTCAGCACCAGCGGGATCCGACATCCCCGACTGCGACCCCAATCGGCTGGACAGCCCAGTTGACGAGTGGGACATGCGGATAGGCCAGAACCGGCTGAGGTCGTTTGTTAAATGGCCGGCGTCCTCCTGCCAGAGCCCTACCGACATGGCGGAAGCCGGCTTCTTCTACACTGGCCGCGGTGACATTGTGAAGTGTGCTTTTTGCCGTGATTTCCTGGGAAACTGGGCTCCCACTGATGTCCCCATGGAGGAGCACCGCCGGCACTACCCACGCTGTCCTTTTGTTGTATCCAAAAGTACGCCCGGAAAATATTTATATATTATTTAGCCAGCCAAAAAATAACAAAGTTTAGTTTTTAGTCAAAATGAGCCGACTCATTTTAACTGATTTTATTTATGACTAATTAAATGTTAACACTATTGGTGTTTAATTTTTCCATTCCTGTTGATATATTTAAACTGAGAATTTTTACCTTTTACAGGCACTTCTCTCAGCACACCGGAACTTTCCTCTTCATCTCCGGAAGATGCTGAAATGGCCGGCGAAGACGTCTGCGGCTGGTACTTTCCCTGCAGGAATCCAGAACCGGTTTTGGTGCCGGCCATTCCCAAAGTTCCGGCGATGGCGCTGTACAGGGACCGCTTCACCACCTTCTCCTCGTGGCCGCGAGAGAATTCCCAGCGACCTCGCGACTTGGCCACTGCCGGCCTCTTCTTCACCGGCGAGGACGACGTCACGGCGTGCTTTCATTGCGGCGGTACTCTTCATCGGTGGGACGCGCAAGACGACCCGTGGACAGAGCATGCGAAAGTCTACCCCGGCTGCGAATATGTCATTGCCTCCAGGGGGCAGGCGTTTGTTGATTCCGCCCGGGGGGTGAGGCAAGTGCAGTCGGGTGGACCGGAGAGCTATATGTTAGTGAGAGCGTCACTCACAAACTCGTCGCAGGGATCAGCGGGGAGCTCGACAGGTTCCCAGACATCGTCTGGATTTGAAGGTATGGTTAGGTTATTTTATAGAAAGTTATGAATTCATACTTCAGAAATAACTTATCTAATGAATTGAAATGAATCTGCTCCATGCCACGTTCGTTAATCGGTTGCTTTCATCCTTCTGTAGAAGAATCTTTATCGCTCCCGTCGTCGTACGACTTCTCCGATCGCTCCATGTCGGACGAAGACAGTGAGGAGGAAATGATCGGTCAGGCCGTGCTGCGGAACAGCGGCCTTATGGATGCCATTCAGCAGGCTGTCGCCGAGAACCGGCAGAATCTTCATTTCACCCGATTCCAGGATGAAGCACATCTAATAGAGGCAGCCAAGGCCATCCAAAGCCGGAAAGAGTAAGTTTTTTGTATTCGATTCTTAAGTAAAATGTATTGTTTTTTATTTCTTTTTCACCTTTCCTTAGGCTGCGGAAAGAAATGTTGCTGAAGGAGGCTGCCGAGACGGAGGCGGCCTCGGTTGTGCCTAGCGACAGTACGTACTTTCGGTTCTGACAACTGATTTCACTGCTGATTTGTGTTTGTCGTCTTTTGTGGCAGTTGAAAGTCTTACCAAAGAGTACGAACGTCTCAAGAAGGAACGAATCTGCAAGGTGTGCCTGGTGCGGGACAGCCAGATGATCTTCCACCCGTGCGGCCATCTGGTGTGCTGCTCACAGTGCTCCGCGGAGGTCCAGACCTGTCCTGTCTGCCGGGCTGTCATTGTGCAGAAGAGCCGTGTCTACCTGGCTTAAACGGGCTAGTTTCCTTTTGAGTCTCACTCAAGTCAAAGCGGGGAATCGTTGAGCAGAAGGAAGACCGTGTGTTTTTGGTATTCCTTATGTGATAAGAGCGCGTTTGAGTTTTTACTTTTCAAGATTCTTTTGTTGTTTCCGGCATACTCAGTAGATGATGTCTGTACATATTACTAACGCAATTCTTATACTTTAATCTCCAGAGGAAGGGAAGCACACTGCCACCAGGAGTCGGTCGTCGTCACGTTGAGTCGGAATGGTTTTGTGATACTTCCACACGCTACTGTCAAAGTCTATTTAACTTCATCTGATGCGTTCATCTACTACTTAACATATGCGGTACGAAGGTTTTTTATGTGGTGCTGGTAACAGGGAATTGTTTGGGGTGAAGGTTCTGTTGGACTGCATTACGCACACAACCCCTTGGCCATCGAATACGTGAACATGAAAATATGTTTCTCCTTTGAGATGTCGCGGCTTGGTTTTCCGTCTTTGTGTACCGTATTGCAGATGGAAGGGATTTGACAGTGGGTGGCGTCACCGGGATCCAATGTGGTTCGTGATGTACATATTGTATGGTGTCAGTCCGGCAGACTGACAAACAGCCAAGTTGGTGGACAAATAGGCGGACAGATTGTCATGTGAGCTGCTTTGCCCTGGGTTCCCACAAAGAAAAACAGGCGACGGGAAGAGCATCATGCCGGCAGCCGAATGATGAGGTCTGGTTTGCACTGTCCATCTTTTGCTGTGTGCTGTGTTGTGTCGTGTTTCTGTGTTTGTGGACCGTTTAGCTGGGGCACTAGAGGTGAGACCGTTCTACTACCACCGCACGGACGGACGGAGACGGTGAAAGCTACCGGTATGCGCTCAATTTTAAAGTTCCACCGCGAATGATGCACTGCCCGCCGTGTTGAGGGAAAGGTTGAAAGGTCCGACCGTAATCCGGCAGCGAGGCTGACTTTGGTCTTTTGCCTGTGTGTAATAAAGCAATTCCGCTATATGGTGCTGCTGCCTGTTTCAAGGCAAGTCACAGATATATCGCAGCATACCTTGCTGTTTGGATGATGATTGTGATGGGTTATTAAAATCCTTATCGAGAGCGAGTGATAGTCGGTCGTGATATTGCATTCACGTGAATGGAGAAGGTTCTACAACAACCTACCATAATGGTTCCACACCAACTGTCCTGGTTCACAATGCGACACTGGGTATGTTTTACTGTGCTTCCTTATTACGACTTTCCGTCGTCAACTTTCCGTCGTCGACTTTCCGCCTCTGACGGATGATATTTTGACGAGCCTGCTTCCGGTTTATTCATATATTCTTCTCTGTTGCGAGGTAAGGACCTTAACGTGACGTCTAACTTGGGGCGATTCTCAAGTGCCGATCGCAGATTCATTTTAAAATATTTTTTTAATTTAGAGCTATTTTAGTAGTGATCTGTCTGTGTTCGGAGAAAATAATTGCTGGTACATACGATAATAAAATACAAATTGTATTAAAATAAACTGTCCTGTACAATTTTTTGCTGGATGAATAATAACACCATAGTACATAATTCACTGTGCATTTTCTGTCATACACAATGACAGGAGCTGTGACAGGAGTTGTGATTCCGTTTTATTAAAATGACGGTCGCAAATACTCGATACCTTTTGCTCCTACCTCACTCTCGTTTTTATATAATATATTTCTAATTTCTTTTTGTTTGCACAAAGATACGAGTTTCCTTTGGCAAAGATTTTACTTATGTGTAATTGGTTGTTTCCACTGTAGCGCCGAAATCTTCCTGTTTGAAGTAAGCCTCACCCGCGTGACTTCATCTGTCTTTTACTATTTGCCCGTTCAGCCAATCAATCAATCGGGCAAGGAGAGCCAATCAATCGATCGGGTAAGCGGACAAGCGGACAGAAATTTAATTGCTTTCTGGTTAACACATTTTGTGCCTGCGTTTGCTTTCTGAAAGAACTCATTGCATTATTTATCAACTTAGCCGTAAAATATTGATTGAGCAGCTAACTGGAGAATTAATGTTAAATTAAAACAGCTGGGTAACTCACTAACAACAGCTCAATTCGAAAGGGGCAATCGATCAATCGATCAATCAATTGAAGCACTCAACAACAATTACATGCATTTCCCGCAATCATCAATCAAGTAAAGCACTTCACTACAATTTCATATATAGCATTTCCCGCCAAAAATGTTTCTCAGTGGTCTTTCAGAAAATGGCTTCAGGCTACGTGCAATCACCCGTGCCGCTTCTAGGGAAATTCATCCTGCTGAACAAGCAGTTCGGACGGGCTCTGGTTCACGATGCCATGGACGCCCAGGTGATGGTGTACAAGGGCGAGCTTCTTGAGGAGATCTTCGACAACGTCGACGGAGGCTCGGGCCACGTACTTGTCACCCTGATCTCACTGGATCGCAAGGACATCATCGTAGAGTGCGATTCGCGAGACCTGCAGGAAATCGGCTCCTACGGGGTATCCTTGTTGCGGTCCGTCGGGGACTACGAGAAGCGAGTTGAGTTACTGAATCGTTTGGAGGATGCGTACAATTTCGATGAGGGCGCAGCTGTCTCCGTCGTACTGGGCTATACGCTTTTTCCCGGAGTGATTCGCTATCGTGGGACTTTGCAAAACTGCGGTATTTTTCGGGGTGGAACTGCCGGATCATCCAGATCATGGCCAGTGTGACGGCTCCTTCCATGGTGAATATTATTTTCGCTGCGCTCCGTTTTCGGGAGCTTTTGTGGCGATCGACCGACTTTATGCTCGGCATCCCGGCTCTCGACCTCGCTCCCAGCCGGATGATGAGATGGATCCGATCGAATCTTTGATGAAGATTGAGGATGAAGCCAATCAGTCGTCATACCTAGGCTTCTCTCCGCCGGCGGGTTCCGTCGGTACGCAGTTGCTGCACAGTGTGCGTGGGCAGCAAACTAACCCAGGCTTCCCTCCGCCGATGGTGCCGTCATACGGTCCGAGTTATCAACGTGATACGTGGCCAGCCTTCCGAAATGAAGTGTTCTTTACAGGCCCCCCTCCGCCTTTACAGCAGCCGGCGGGTTCCGTCAATCTCCCTACTTATTCAAACCGGATGGTGGTGCCGTCATACGGTCCGAGTTATCAACGTAATACGTGGCCAGCCTTCCGAAATGAAGTGTTCTTTACAGGCCCCCCTCCGCTTTTACAGCAGCCGCGATCTCGCTCTCCTGCTCGGACTGTCACACCCAATAAGTCAATCAGTCAATCAAGCGACTTAACAACTGCGCCCAGCGACAGTACGTACTTTCGGTTCTGACAACTGATCTCACTGCTGATTTGTGTTTGTCGTCTTTTATTGCAGTTGAAAGTATTACCAAAGAGTACGAACGTCTCAAGAAGGAACGAATCTGCAAGGTGTGCCTGGTGCGGGACAGCCAGATGATCTTCCACCCGTGCGGCCATCTGGTGTGCTGCTCACAGTGCTCCGCGGAGGTCCAGACCTGTCCTGTCTGCCGGGCTGTCATTGCGCAGAAGAGCCGTGTCTACCTGGCTTAAACGGGCTACTTTCCTTTTGAGTCTCACTCAAGTCAAATCGGGGAATCGTTGAGCAGAAGGAAGACCGTGTGTTTTTGGTATTCCTTATGTGATAGAGCGCGTTTGAGTTTCCACAGGAGGGAAAGCACACTGCCACCAGGAGTCGGTCGTCGTCATGTTGAGTCGGAATGGTTTTGTGATACTTCCACACGCTACTGTCAAAGTCTATTAAACTTCATCTGATGCGTTCATCTACTACTTAACATATGCGGTACGAAGGTTTTTTATGTGGTGCTGGTAACAGGGAATTGTTTGGGGTGAAGGTTCTCTTGGACTGCATTACGCACACAACCCTTTGGCCATCGAATACGTGAACATGAAAATATGTTTCTCCTTTGACATATCGCGGCTTGGTTTTCCGTCTATGTGTACCGTATTGCAGATGGAAGGGATTTGACAGTGGGTGGCGTCACCGGGATCCAGTATGGTTCGTGATGTACATAATGTATGGTGTCAGACCGGCAGACAGACAGACAGCCAAGTAGACAGACAAACAGGCGGGAGGCAGACAGACAGATAGGCGGACAGACTGTCATGTGAGCTGCTTTGCCCTGGGTGTCCACGAAGAAACATCAAGCCATCAATATACACATGCCCGAGTGAAAATGGGTGCCACCTATCGGCGGCGGAAAGAGCATCATGCCGGCAGCCGATAGATGGGGTCTTGTTTGCACTGTCCAGCTTTCCTCGCGCACCACCACCGTTTGTTTGTTCAGCAGAAAGTCACTTGAAACACGCGCGCTGCTGCACTGACAGCTAGCGGCACTGGTACGTACGGTAAGGCTTGCTTCAAGTTTCAAAAGTTATGCTAAACTTTCAACATACTCTGCATATTCGGGCATACACCTCACTGTACGGTAGGTACTAGGTAGTGGTCTCCTACCGAGAGCAGAGAGGTTTATGCGATGTGTGTTCCCATTTACCGATAAAGTGATTGTCTGACTTGTGAGCCAGCGAGAGAGTCATTTTAAAAAGGCAGTACATAGTTGTCTTTGTCAGCAAATAGTGGCGGAGGTTGTGTTTGTGTGTGTGTGTGGACCGTTTAACTGGAGCACTAGAGCTGAGACCGTTCTACTACCTACCACCGCACGGACGGAGACGGTGAAAGCTACCGGTATGCGCTCAATTTTAAAGTTCCGCCACGAATGATGCACTGCCCGTCGTGGTGAGGGGAAAGGTTGAAAGGTCCGACCGTAATCCGGCAGCGAGGCCGACTTTGGTCTTTTGCCTGTGTGTAATAAAGCAATTCCGCTATATGGTGCTGCTGGCTGTTTCAACTTTCAAGGCAAGTCACAGATATATCGAAGCATACCTTGCTGTTTGGATGATGATTGTGATGGGTTATTAAAATCCTTATCGAGAGCGAGCGATAGTCCGTCGTGATATCGCACTCACTTGAACGGAGAAGGTTCCACACCAACCATCCATCCTGGTTCCACACCAACCACTGCGACACTGGGAGTGTTTGTACTGTGCCTCAATATTACGAATTTCCATCGGCAACATCTTCCTCTGACGAATGATATTTTGACGGGCCTGTTTCTGGTTTATTCATATATTCTGTTCTGCTCCGAGGTAAAGACATTAACGTGACGTTTAAGTATAATATTTTTCACAAGATTGATATTGCTCTACCGTATGGAATAGACAGAGTGCTCTACCGTATGGAATAGATAGAGTGCTCTACGTGTTAAGAAAATTATATATAAATTTTAAATATAAATATATAAAGTACTTGAACAATCAACCAATCAATCAATGGAGCTCTGCAGCAATCGGAGTGGAGTTGATTGGTTGATTGTTGAATTATTACCCCTGCTCCGCCCCTTTTGCCTATTTCCGGGACCCTCCGTTAAATCAACTTCTGTCACTTACTGTACGTAATGACAGGAGCTGTAGTTCCGTTTTATTAAAATGACAGTCGCAAATATTTGATACCTGCTGCTGCTACCGCTCTCTCGTTTTTGTATAATACAGTATTTTCGCGTTAGACAGGGACAGCGTACGAGCTGTGGAACGTTTAATCGGCCACGCGGCGCTTGTGCTGTGTGTACGGTGCACACAGCCCTGCACACGTTCCACTCCACTACAACTGTCCCTGTCTAACGCGAAAATACATTAAATCTGTTGTTTCTTTTTGTTTGCACAATGATACGAGTTTCCTTCTGCAACAATGATTTGTATAATTGGTTGTTCCACTGTGGCGGCGAAATTTTCATGTTGCAAGTACGCCTCACCCGCGTTTCCTTTATTTTTTAGCTTTGCGTGTGTAACCGTGTTGGACGGTCGGAATTTATTCGGCAGAAAAAACGCCCTCTGCTTATCATCAAGGATGAATAAAATCTTCAGCGCCAAGAAGAAACCGAAATCGCCGGAAAACAACGCGGGGGGCGTGGCCCCATCCGCGGGGGGCGTGGCCCCGTTCGCGCCCGAAATCGGCAGCTACCATCCCGATCACGAGCCGACCGTTCGGGAACGCTCCGTCGACGGAGCAGGCGTGGAGCAGGCGCAACCACCTCCGTACAGCAGTGCACCCACTGCGGCGCCTCGGAACGGGGCGTTACACAATCCCAGGTCGAGTCATGCCTCCGCGACATCTCCGCCAGAAAGCCGCAATGGTATCTCCAATTCCGGCGGAAGCTCCCCGGCCAACAAGCCCAAACTTGTCTTCCACTGCCAACAGGCACAGGGCAGTCCGACCGGCCTGATCTCGGGATTCACGTCGGTCAGGGAGCTCTACCAGAAGATTGCCGAGTGTTACGATATGAATCCAGCGGAAGTGAGTGCCCCTTAATTTAACGATGATTATACACCTGCCTTATTTAATTATTTAAATGGTAGGTGCATGATGCAATTTTGTACAAAAAAACACTAGAGACGATTTTCTGATTTTCTCAACTTCCCCGTTTCCAATTGAGTTTCTATAAATATCCAATGTACAAATGAATTTGACGGTAATTTTGTTGGGCAGTGTGTCTGTGTCTGTGTCTGTGTCTGTGTCTGTGTCTGTGTCTGTGTCTGTGTCTGTGTCTTGTCTGTGTCTGTGTCTGTCTGTGTGTCTGTGTCTGTCTGTGTAGTGTAGTGTAGACGGTTCCGCTTTTTGTTCTGTGTGTAAATGCTCTTTAGCTTTTTTTCGTAAGACCAATCTGTAGGTTAATGGTATTAATGCAACTGATGGAGCGGAGCGAAACATGCGAACGGATGTGAGTGAGTCGGCTGTCGTCCTTGACTTGACTTCCTGTAGCGCGTGCTCTTGCCGTTGCTGCTGCAGTGCTCTCTACCTGGTGTGCTGTTTTGTAACTGGCGCCGGCCAAATTGATTGGGCCAGTGAGTGAGAACCGGTTGACTTATCTGGTGAAAGCTCTCGCGATGCCAGAAGCTCGGACAGGACCATCGGTCGCTGTCTTGTCTGGAAAGAGCAGAACCAAAATATATTTCTCTTTTTTAGCAATCGAGAGTCTAACTAATAATTAATTCGCATTTAAAAATAACTACATTTAAAAATAATTACAGTATTGAAAAAAATTAATTCATTCGCAATATAACTTGTTATCAATTTTGTTAATTCGAGGACTCGGATAGAAATTTGCATTCTTGAATTGTTGTTACAAATTTTATACAGTGTCGCTTTGTCTTTTTCACTTGCAGATTCTGTTTTGTACCCTCAATACCCACAAGGTCGACATGACGAAATTACTAGGTAAGTCTAAGAAATTGCAAGACCATCAACGATTTGCACCGTATGCAGAATACCTATGTCTATATATGTCTATATATACCGTATTATACCGTATATATACCGTATGTATACCGTATACCTATGTCTATATATACCGTAAAATATATCTAGAAGTATTATATCCACATTCATATAGTGCCTTTGTATATATAAATAAATATTTATTTATTATATATGTATTGTTTATATACTTATTTATTTAATATATATCATATATATATTTATTCATTTATTTTATATCTATTTTATTTATTTATTTAATATATATTATATATATATATTCATTTTATATATATATGTATGGAGACGAGAATGACCATTGACTTGTTTGATCTGCCTTTTAGGTGGCCAAATCGGATTGGACGACTTCATATTCGCCCACGTGAAGGGGCAAGCCAAAGAAATTGAAATCGTGAAGGAGGACGACGCGTTGGGTCTGACGATCACCGATAACGGTGCCGGATATGCCTTCATCAAACGCATCAAGGAAGGGAGCTTAATGGACAAGATTGCGCATGTACGTAAATGAATGGAACTATTACACCCCCCCCCCCCACACACACACAGACAATTTGCTTAATTAATGCGCAATGGCTGGTGGACGCGACTGGTCAATACAAGACCGTCCGCGGCCGCCAGTGTGGTGGTGGTGTTGATTTTTCACCAGACACAGACAGACACTCAAACGCACAACACACGTAACGAGCTCATCATGCTAACGAAGCGCGCGTTTGTTTATTAGGTCAGCGTGGGTGACCACATCGAGAAGATAAACGGCCTGTCGCTCGTCGGAAGCAGACACTTTGAAGTGGCACGCAAGCTCAAAGATATTCCCAAGGGGTCCACCTTCACCATTCGGATTGTGGAGCCACAAAAAGCCGGATTCGGTAGGACATGCAACACAGCCACGCAACCTTCTTATTTTGCGTGGCAATATTTTATTTCACTTTGTGAATTGTGAATTGGCAGCGGCGATTGGGCCTCGGATACAGAACGGGAAGCCTGGAAAGAACGGGGCGGGATCCATAGGGAATGGGAAAGCCACCCTTCGGCTGCGAGCGAAAGGCCCGGCAACAGTGGAAGACGCGGTAAGTCACGACAGAGGGCGCCGATTTTGAAAGTGCCACTAACTACTTTCCCAGTGACTGTAGCTGCAGTACTTGAGAAAGCTTTGACGTGGTTCGTTTGCGGTCTGTTGCAGCCGGATGCCCTCGTTAGTGCCGTGACAGAGAAGATCAACGGATTGCTGGAATCGTTCCTTGGCATCAATGATATCGAGCTGGGTATGGATAAGCTAATTTGACAGACAACGAGGTGTAATGGGACCTCCCCTACCACATACATTCATGTAGGCTAAATTTAGCTCATTCGAACTATGGCCATGCTTGTTTCTGTGGCCATGTCTGTGTCTGTGCCTGTGCCTGTTTCTGTGTGTATGTCTGTGTCTGTGGTCATGTCATTGTCTTTGTCTGTGTCTGTGCCTGTGTCTGTGTCTGTGTCTGTGTCTGTGTCTGTGTCTGTGTCTGTCTGTGTCTGTGTCTGTGTCTGTGTCTGTGTCTGTGTCTGTGCCTGTGTCTGTGTCTGTGTCTGTGTCTGTGTCTGTGTCTGTGCCTTTATCCATATCTGTGTTTATCTACAGATAAGCAGAAGGTCAGAACTACATATACATTAGATAGACCATCAAGCAGGTTTACCGAACAGGCACATGAACAGGGAGAATAGGCATACACATGGACAGACACGTAGGCAGGCAAACCGAAAGCCGGAACTGGACATGGCAT
>LRSR01010188.1:0-16040 GCA_001579985.1 Hypsibius dujardini | reverse complement strand
ATCGTTTGCGCAAAATATGACTGTCATTAAGAAGAGTATGGACCATCTCGAATCCAAATTGAAGGGCGCTAAGCAGTAGACTGCTTATACGCTTCACTCCCCGGCAAATCTGATGCTCCATTTTCTTTTTTGTCACCGTTTTTTTTCATGTCAACTGTGCTGTCTGACTGCACTCCCAATCCATTTTAGTATATGCGCGCTAAAAATCCAAATTTACCAGGGTTAAAATCTAAATTTACCGCGGTAAAAATCCAAAGACTAGTAATTTTACCGCGGCAATTACCTTGCCACGCCATCACTAATCCATGCTACTCGTGAGATTTTCGCTGTTTACGAGTGGGATTGTATGTGAGTAAGCCATTGGTGAGTTACAGTTTTTATCTTATCGTGGTTTGCAGATTTGATAGCAGCTTTCATCGCTCCACCCCGATCAAGTCATGATGTGGGAATGCTATGTATCGCATTCTTTCAATATTGACGGAATTGTCGTAAAAGCAGCTAGTAGAAGTTACAGTTTTTGGTGGGATTTACTGCTGTTTCTCAATCCTGCTTAGGAATTTGTGTGATGTCGAGTAATAGAATGGAGTACAAAGTGGTGGTAGTGGGGGAGGACTGTCCGACCAAATCGTGGATCGCCCAGCAGATGACACACGACACCAGTTGGATCGAGGAATCGCTCGTTGAGCTCTGTCCCTACCGGAAGGGCTATGTTGCGGAGAACCAAATCACCGAAGAGGCCTTTCGCAACCAAATTCCCATTAAACTAGAAAGCGAAACATTACGGTATACGGTAAAAATTGTAGATACCACAGGACTGGAGGACACGTACCCAGGGATATACGAGAAACATCTACGGACGGCAGACGGCTTCTGCCTGGTTTTCGATCCAGACAACCATAACGAAAACACAACGGAAGAGATTGATCTCATCTGGGAGGAAATTCGTTTAATACGAAAAAGCCGGAAATTCCCCCTGCTTTTTCTCAGCCATTCTAGTTACGGGAGCAGGGAGCAAACAGCGGGACAGGCACGGTTTTTGAGGAACTTGACACGGAGATATGGTGCACCGGTGAAGGAGACCTCATCGGAAGAGACATTTTCTGTGCAGGAGGCCTTCCGTGGGTTGATGAAAGAGATACGGAAGCAGCCGCCGAAAAAGACGAAGTTGGAAATTGTAGCGAGAAACAAGTCAGCGAGGGCGAAGGAACACTGCAGAATAGCCTAATCTCGTCTAAAGCCGTTTGTTTTGCTATGGTCTATATAAAAAGGTATTGTGCTTACTAGCGGACCAAGTCTCCCTATTGTTATTCGGGGACAATGGAACGGGCATGATGCAGTTTACAAAATTATCACACAAATTTATGGGTGCACGAGGGAATGAGCAAATTCCACAACAGCAAGCAAATGTTCTGCAAAAAAAGACAGGCCAGAGAAGAGACGTCTCTAAAGGTTTGGTGTGGAAGGCGGATCGAGGCCGAGGTTCTTGGCCATTTCAATGTACTCTTGTGATCGCTGCCGAGAGTGGTTATTAAATGCCGGCCAGTTGAACTGTACAACAAGTGAAAGACAGACAGCTATTACTAGTAGTTAAGTTTGATAAGGAAGAGGTGAGGTGATAATTATGACGCTCATACACGAAGACGTCCAATCGTCCGTCGGAGCAAATAAAGGTTGACAGCCCCAGCAAATGCAATAAAGATGAGCGTGTCCCGGTGCTTTTGGATCCGGTTGACGATTGGGTCGTACCACCGGACTGGACGGCGGACTGTCTGCACGCTCAAATTGGTGCCTGTTGCAAATGTCAAGAAAAGTAATTACTGATTCTTTAACTGTAATAATGTACTCCAAGTACTGTACCCACCATCCAAGTATCGTTTTCGTATCCGATCAACGTACGACTTGAGGTTTTTGAATTTGTCTAAGCTGTCCATGAAGAGTTCCTGCCTGACATCCTTATTTTTCCAGGGTATATAGAATAAGGGAGCCAGGTAGGAAAAGATGGTTGCATCCAGTGCCGAAGGTCTAAATAGATACAAAAAAATTACAGCGAATAAAATCAACCATGTGGTGTCGTAACAGAACTTACTGCAAGCCGAAAATGAATGTCTTGTCTGACAGTTTAACCGACAAGTCTTCTAAGCATTGTTTCGCTTTTTGGACAATCTACATCAAGAAAAAGATGCGATATTACCAAAAGCTACAGGTATGCAAGCAAGCACTACTCTCTCTACCTTTCTCCTGATAATCTCCATCTTGTCAACAGAAAGTTGTGTGTCCGGCGTAGTGAAGAGGCGTGCCATAACCCGCCGTCTCTGATAGTGCACCCAGACGAATTTCCCGAACAAGGTGCTATCTTTAGCGTACCACGGTTGACTCACTCGCCGGAAGAAATCTTCATCCGCCCACCACAAGTAATCCTGTTGAACAAAGATACTGCTACCAATAAGACACTTAGGCCTACGGCATAACATTACATTATTCTTCCAAATGGATATGATAACACTCACCAGAAGTGCCGCTAACGATGACTTTGTATAGCTTTCTAGAGCATACGCATCCGCCTCCTCATACGGTGTGATGTGAGTCGAATCATGGCAACATTCGAAGCCCTGAAAGAACAAGGCAAAAGAGACAATCAGTCAATTAATGGGAAGGTGCAATGATACATTTAATAATCAAACTTGTATGCCAATCATTCAATCAACCACCGAGCGAAATACCAACCTGAGTCTTGAGGTATTTGATGATATTCTCTGCGCCACTTTTGATGCTTTTGGGGCTAGGGCCACATAAAAAGGGGTAAACTGATTCTGGTGCATTCCACGGGCTGGTATTGAGCATCACATCTACCGGTGACTTTGAAAGCGCAACAAAAACCTACACAAAAACAAATCAAAGACAATAATAAAAATGCTGACAATCGCATTACCAGATTCGGTCCACTTCACTCACTATCGCACGCAGACACTCCGGATCAACGGATGGCAGTGTCCAGCCTCCTTTCCAACCCACCAGCTGAAACCGTTCGACTGAGGACATTTCTCTATTACTAGTCACAAAAATCAACTCACTGGGATCGGGAAGGAACGAGAAAAACCCAGTGGCAATAAACTTGTTTCAAATCCACTCCCAAAACACTTAAGTTCCAATTTCCCGATGTGGAAGTGGAAATGCTTCATTTGTGTCGCAGTCACGCACATTCGCAGACAGTGGTGGTGTTCCAGAGTCGGCCAAAAGAAGTGGGGCAGGATTCACCAAAAGAGGGTGTACCCCCCTCTTACCCTTTTTCCTTCTCTTCGAAAACCCTGCGAACTATAGGTTTTTTCCGTCTCAGTAATAGGGCCGATAGTAATGGGGGGGGGGTACACCACTGCTGCCACTGGTCGCGCTCGCAGACAATGCCAGACATCACATAACGAAGGAACAAACAGAACATTCAGAACACATTTTTTTTGCCTTCCTCCTTTTTCGCGCATTTGTACTTGTCGTCCACGTCTTAAAAAGGAATATCAATACTAATAAATGCAGGTCATGTTGTGCTGTCTCAACGGGATCGCTAAAAGTTATACTTATATGCCATGAGAATTAATGAGAAATTGTGTCGGAAGAGATAGGGAATAGTGCTATCGCATTTTGTACGAGACTGCGATTACGAGGAGTCACGTGACTCGCTCCAGTCGTCAGTGAGTCACCCCAGTCGGCTCGTGCAGGCTGTGTTTGACGACTGGAATGGATTGAGTCGTAGTCAACTTTCCTGCTCTTCCGAGTTAAATTTGTTACATTCTCAGAACAAAACTGCTATTTTTTTATGAAGGGAATTCATTTTCCTAATTTTTAAGACTTTGCTTGACGATTGAGATTTACGCATTCCATTGATATGCCTATTTTTGTGAACCCCACTGAAAACGTTATTTTTTACGAAGTAAACTCCGTTCCGCTCACATAGCGGATGAGCCGCTCCGCAGTAGCAACGGGTTTTTGAATAATCCTATTGTGCCCTATACGGGGCAGACCTAAATTTCCTCTAAAAATTTAGAATGGCGACAGAAAACCCTCCGAATTGATGCACAATTTAGGGTGTATAATGACGTTGAAACCTTAAAAGAAATAAATGGACAATGTGATTTTTTTAGCTGCGCAGATCCATCGATTGATTGATTAAGAATAAAAATTCCGGATTTCTCCGAAAGGATCCATGGCTTTAAAGCGGATTCGACATTCGTAGGCCCAAGCATAATAATGAAAGAAAACACTTTTAAGTCATGAAGTAAAGGAAGACAGGCGCGAATGTAGCGTCTTGACCAATTGGCGGTATTTTAAAAAACCAAAACAATTCAGTCGAGAAAATCTACGGGGACGCGCAGCGATAGCGCTCACCGTGATTCGAGCACGGTTACAGTACGACTAGCTCTCGAATCGTACTCGGACTCATCTCGGGCAAAATGCGATAGCGCTCTAATCAGACAGAAATCCGACCGACAATTTCACACTAGACAAGTAGAGGGCGCTGCATGCGCTTTCTCACGGAGCATTCTGCTGTTTGGCCTCACCGTGCTAATTAAGCAATCAAGCAAACCCACAGACAAACAAATTTCAACAAATCTACAAGGAAGTTTGTAGATTTGCCCCGTAAATCCAGAATTACGCTCGCAATCCTTACTATTTTTGCCATTTCGGACTAAATTTTGTTAGCAATGTCGTTTTTTGGAAAAGCAACTTTCATTGAGATGTGTCCGATATTAGAAAGAAAGGCATTAGTGTCCGTCGAGCGGCAAAAATCTACGGCATTTCACGCTCTACTCTCTCCTCCCATTTGAGCAATCCTTTTCAAAAATCTGGATTGGGGAGCCCTGTTTTGTTCGACCCATTGGAGGAAGAAGCTTTGGAGGATATGATTATCCTCTGTTCGCAGTTCCAAATTGGAATGACACGCAGTGAGTTTTTGCGAGTTGTCAGTGAATGCGCTAAGTCCAAGGGCCTGATTCAGGAGAACGTGGAGGTCGGTGTTAAGTGATTCCGCAAGTTTATGCAGCGCCATCCCAAAGTATCTGAGCGAGTCACCCCAACACAAAACATTAAGAAGCTGAAAGAATGGACGGCTGATGGTGCGGAACAGTATATCACCCTACTCCATCCGTTCACGATGACGGTATTTCGACGATCCGGATGGTGTTTTTAATTACGGCGAATCCGCCTTCAAATTTGCCGTCCTTTACTCCAAAATGTTCACAGCAATGGGAACGAAATACATGTACTCCTTCGCAAAAGGTACGGTTTTAAGGTGGCTGAACTTGATTGATCAATCAATCGACTGATTGGCAAGTCAAAATTCACGCCCAGAGGGCTGGGGCAGATTGATTGATTGGTCATTGATTTCAGCCTAGTGAGCTAGTAATAACATACTGCGTGAGTATCCTTCAGGTTTCAAAAGTGCTTTTGAATTTCGTTGTAGAGGCAGTGATTGCGATCAGACCAGACTCTGATTGGGACTTGTGTAGTCATTGTTTGTGGGAAGTTTGTAATATTTGTCGGAAGAAATTGGATTTTCCGGGAGTTAAGCTTCCTTTGCGCTGCCAAAATAATCGAAAGTAAAGATATGTCGAAAAGTAAAAGAAAAAAAAAGGTGATATCTGAGATTCGATCCACCAATATCCGTGGCACTTTAGAAACCTTGGCGAAGGGCGCGCCACCTGTTGCCCTCACTAAATTAGGGTGGCCAGATAAGGCGAAAAAACGGGGTGGCCAGGATTAGGGCGGCCTCCTCGTACTATTGTTATTTGGTGGATGTACTCTTATTATTACTATTTAGCGCTACTGATGAAAATGACATATTGTCCGGTTTGACTAAGGAAGACCTATTGGCTGACATTTGTTGTTGAGGAAAGAAGACTTGAGCATCCGGTAGTGGGAATATTCCTTTACTTTGACCGTATCCCGCAGGCTTCTCTCATAAAAAAAGCGGCAACGTCCTCTTAACTACAAGTAAAAAACGACTGATTTGAATGAGGAAGAAACCGGTATGCCTTGTACGGCTTTTTTTTGCCTCACCAGAGAATTGTAAATGTTGGTACACTTGCAAGGCAAGGTGAATTGTTTAATGTATAAATTAACAATACAGTGAAGAGCACAACAGAGTTTTGAAATTCAAACGAGCTAATTCTTTCCCACAAACAAGTTCTCTATCACTGTATTAAAATAGCGACAATGTTTTGCTAGATTATCCGATTATGGTCTCACGGACGGTTTTCATCCCTGTCATATATACAGTACTAACTACACTTGTGATCTGAAGATCGGGAAGGCCCTTGCCATGGGTGTGGATTGGAATATACAGAATTTATGACTTGACTGTATGTTTACACTGTATATGTTGCATACCTCACTTACTTCCAATTATATTATTAATAATAATAATAATAATAATAATAATGAATGAGAATGCAACACCGTACCATTTCGAGTACATAAAACTAATTCATTACACATCAGAAACCTATGAATCTGTTTTTGAAATAACCTGTTACGATAGACTACGAGGAGCAATACTGACGGAGGCAAAGCCATCAAGCGGCATTTTCTTGGTGGTTCAGCCATGGGCCAGTGAAATTGCTTGGTAAAAAATCTCAGTTTTCCGACTTTAAATGCAACATTTTGGAATATTTCTAACCATTGGCCCTTAATAAAATTTGTAGCGGACAGGAATCTAGTAATTGTGTTTGCTTTCTATATGGAGGTTCCAGGTAGGCATTAAAAGTTTATAGCAAATATGTGAACAGTTGTGGTGCTAAGATTTATTTTTGCTTTGGTTTCCCCACATATCGTAATTTTCTTTCGCCTTTACTAAAGAAAACCGTGTGGAGGAGCCGCTATGAGCCGTAAATAATTTTTGGACGGTTCTTCGGAACCATTATTAATTAAAGAAAAGCTGCGCAGTGAGCGCCGTTTTCAGAGCGCGTTGACAGGGGAATCTGCAAATAACCTCCCTAAATTCTCACACCCGTGCTATTATGTCTTCCATCGGTGATGTACCCGTGCGGGGTTCATTTTGGCACAAAATTAAAAGTAGGTCAGCGGGCGCGCATTCTGGCCGATTTGAGTGAGTGAGCACTCAATCGAGAGACAAAAGCCCCCTCTCTCATTTACAGAAAGAGAAAATTTCATTTGTTTACATTTGAAAGAGCGGGAAGATGATTAGTGAAGAGATCCGAAATCTCATTGTGTCCTGGCTCTCCCGAGGGTTTTCGGTACCTCAGATTGCAGATTTGTTACAGAACAAGATCTCAAAACGTAGTATTTATCGTTTCGCATCGGAAAATGCCAAAAAGGCGCGGCGGAAGGCGAAAAGGCCGAAGAAGCAGCCCATGCGGAAAATGACCCCGGCAATGGTGCGACGCATGGTGCGAATGCTGACCATAGGAAAAGCCCATCACTCCTTCCGTTCTGTGGCCAACGCTCTCCAACTTGACGAAAGCACTGTACGGTCTCATCTGCAAGATCGGAACATCAAATGCTTCAAGAAAATCAAGCGCAACCTCATCCCCGAGACCCAAAAGGAAGCGCGGCGGAAATGCGCCATGAATCTCCGCAAGACCATCTGGATGTCGGACGTTCCCAACATGCTCTTCTTGGATGAATGCTACATTTGTGTTGGAAAGTACTTTGATTATCAAAACGAACGATGTTACGGATATTCGCTGGAGACAATTAGCGATGGGAAGAATTTCAAGCAATTTCCCAAGATAGCTTTGTGTGCGATGGTTTTTGGCGCCGTTTCTTTTTCCGGTCGATCTCCCCTCGTTGTTTTGAAGTCCGGTTTCAGCCTGAACCAGCAGCTACAAGGACAGCTGCCTAAAACCGATGCTGGAAGACCTCCCCTTTGGTCTGGAAGCAAATTCGGCGATTTTGTATCAGGACAAAGCACCGTGCCACGCGGCAGCAACTGTGCAGGCCTTTTTGAAAGAAAAAATGCTCTGCTTCATCCCGAACGCCGATATCCCGCCCAACAGCCCCGATCTCAATCCCCTCGATTATTGTGTGTGGAGCCTACTGAAGGAGCGTGTCAACAAACACGGAATCATCTCCAGCTTCGACCGATTGGCCAAGATATTGAAGGACGAATGGGAGGCCATTTCGCAGCAAGTGATTCAGGACAGCATCAATTCCTGGATGTCTCGAGTTCGCAAGGTGGAGAAGGCCAGAGGCTCTCATATTGAGTAAACTCTTTTTTGTTTCCGGTAGAAGACTTATTTCTCTATTTTTTGTTATTTTTTGATAATTTTTTGACGAAATTTTGTGAATAAAAAAAGAAGACAAAGTTTGTGCCAAAATGAACCCCGCACCTGGTAAGCGCCACGTTCCGAAACTCTTAGGTTATTAGTGATGTACGAGGTAAAGGCTGTTAACCAGGCCGCTTTTAGAAATCGTAACTTGACCAGGCCGGTTTTTTCAACGTTGATTTCCCGGCGCTGCAGTGCTGCTATGCCATAACAGATGGCTTGAAAACATTCAGAAAAAATCTCTGACCCATTTTAGTTCGTTCCTAAACCTCACGGTTCGAATTTGAGTCCAAACAAAGGACGAGAATCTCAATGGAGAAGTATGCAAGTAGTCCGGTAGAGGCGCCACTTCGGTTCCTTTCTAGCGCATGAAAACATTGTGCATATATTTTCACTTCACACGCGTTCACTTCACGACGGCTCTTGAAGTAAATTTTTAGCTCCTTATTTTGTAGAATATTTTTTGTATTGAATGTCTCATGCTGTAATTTAAAATTTTTTGAACACATTGATCATCTGGGTTACAGCTTCTTACGTTTTGAGCACGACCCTCACATTCGAATGTTTCTCCAGAGCCTTATTTTGTTCAAGTTAACTGATCAAAGTTTATTTTACATGCGTATATCGTTTGATTATTCGAGTAAATGGTGAAGCAACACTGGCGAGAATTTTTTTATTTCATAGTCAAATCAAGCATATAGAGAACGGGACCATTAGGCCATCTCCCTGGGTTTACTTCGCAAAAACGATTTATGCGTCACCTGCTGGCCTGCCGGTTTGATTATGTTACGATTTCTAAAAGCGACCTGGTTAACGGCCTTTACCTCGGACCAGTACACCCTCGCATCAAATAGGCGTAAAAAAACAATTATGAAGCTAAGCAAAGCCAGGTGGTTCTGTAGAGAACTAGTATGAGGCAAACTCTATATTTCGACTCACGCTCCACTTGGTCGATAAATCGGCTCACTCATGCATTTCTCTTTGATGGTGGTTGCTTGATTGTTTGATTTGCTTTAATTTGCTGAAGTACTATAGTATACTAGAACAACAAAGTAAACAATCAAGCACCTGCCATCAAAGAGAAACATATGAGGGAGCCGATTTATCGACCAAGTGGAGGGTAAGCCGAAATACAGACTTTGTCTCATACAGTAATAGGAGGAATACTGTTTATTCATTTTAAGTAGCAAGGGTATTTAAGGGTATATCACAATTGGACATCATCCAGGGATTCTCCATCAATACTGGGGAGCGAATCGTGGCTGAAGCTGAGATCATTGCTAATGGCATCGCTCGCTACCGTGGCATGACTGACATTACTGAAGGATCCCATGTGTTTTAATGAAGGCTCCTTTTCAGCTGTTTCCGCCTTAAGCATAACTGTATGAAAATACTGTCAGTATATCTCACTAATAATTACAAAACAAAAGCACACTTGATGCTATTCTATACGTACCCACGGCTGAGGGAGGTTTATTGTTCAGACTGACCACCAGTTCGGGCCGAGAAGCAGTCGCCGGTTTGAGCGGCATATTGGAATGGGAGGAAGACTCGCTGTTCTGTGAGTTCATCGAGGTGGTGTTGGTTTTGTTGGTAAGATATTTTGGCGCCATTAAGCTCTGTCGGACATTCCGCTCCGGTCGCAGCAAAATAATATACATCTTCGGAGCAAATATGCAAATGAGCGAGACAGTTCCGCTTAAGCTAATGGACGCGCACAGGGTCGTTATTCTTAGCGGAATGTTGGTGGCCGTGCTGAAGAAGATGGGAACAAAGGCCAGCCAAATTATGCAGGTCGTGTACATCGTAAAGCCAATGTGCTGTGACTCGTTGAAAGCTTCCGGGATTTTACGCGTCACGACGGCGTAAACGGTGCAGATGATCAGCAGCAGGATGGGATAAGTGAAGGCAATCATGTAGGATGCGTCGAGGTGGGATCTGCACACGAGGACGTTCTCTTCCCGGGAAGGGTAATAGAATTGAGAGATGGGTGGACTGTAGGCCATGTATAGGATCATTATCAGCATCTAAAAGACAAGATACATTATTTTGTCTGTCTGTCTGCCTGCCTGCCTGCCTGCCTGCCTGCCTGCCTGCCTGCCTGCTTGTCTGTCTATCTATCCGCCTGTCTGCCTGCCTGCCTATATTTATGTATGTCGCTTGTCTGAGTGACTTTTGTAGAGTAGTGTCACTGCGAGGAGCATGTACCTGAACAAGTACCAGGCCGGCACATATTACAAGCTGTGATTTCGGACTGATAAAGTTGGGTCTCTGAGCAGTATGCTTGGCCGCTTGAAAAATCCTTGCAATTCGATTGGTTTTGGTCAGGAGAGAGGCGTAACAGAGGGCAAAGCAGAATCCGATTCCAAACATTTGGACGCCGCAGACTATATCGCACGGTTTGAGCAGGAGCACGCCAGTCATAGCGTAACACAAAAAAATGCCTGCCAGGAGGACGTAACTGAGTTCGCGTCCCGCGGCTTTCACCACGTTGGTCTCGGAGTTCTTAATGAAGACCGCGACGACGAGGACTGTGGAACAGCCTCCGAGGCAAGCAAAGGTAATCACACCAATGGCCCAGTATGAGTCGGCCGACAGGAAGGTCGCCGGGATCTCGTAACATCCGGTTTTGTTGGCGTGTGGCAGGAAACCGAGAGGACAGTCCAGACACTCAAACTCGGACGCCAAATACTGATACTGAGTACAATTCTACAAGCCAAAAGGTCACGTAAGTATATTGAACAGTATTTTGTTATACTATCTACATTACTGTATTACTACTATGCCATATTAGTCCTACTAACCATGCATGTCCAGCAGCACTTTTCGTCAGGCATGATGCTCTTGGCTTGTCCGGCACCGCAAGGTCTAGCACACTCTGATTCCGGGACTCGGTCTGAGTAGCCGGTTTCCCGGTCGTTGAATCGGATTTGTGACCAGTCCAGCATCAGGCCCGACTTGTTGTATTGACCGACATTGACCTGTATAAGCTATCGATAAAAGGGTCATCCAAATTAACAATACAATACAAAGCAATTTACCCATTCCCAACGAGGAGGCATAATGCTGGTCTTTTTAAAGTGGACAACGTTGTAGCGTGCTGGCCCATCTCCCAAATGATCAAATTCAAACTCATCCCCGGTTAAACCTAATAAAACATATGTACATTCGCAAGCCATTTAGAAGAGGCGCCTGCGTCATGTCTCTTCTCTTAACTCTGTCATCACACTCACTCACCCACAAACTTGACCTTGCGTAAATATCTCAGCAGCTCGGCGCCATCATTTGGATTCATCTCCTCACACAATCCTGGTAGGCCTGCACATTTATCACGGTGCATGAGACGGAGAGCGTGCACGAAAGCTAACACAGCATCGCTGACAAACTGCAATTGCCCCTCCATTTCAAGGGCAAACGGTCCCGACTTGTCGTACGTCTCCTCCCCCGTGCACTCCTCCTCCCATTTGACGTTGTCTGCAGTACCAGTACAAACACATTAAACGTCAAGGACTAAGGCAACGGAATCTGACTTGCTCTCCCTCTCCCTCTTAATCCCTTTCAATTGAACGGAAATCACAACCTGTGTTTCTCAAACTTACATGGCGTCAGGGTAGAGTTAAAGTACTTGCATTGGAACATATCTTCCCAGTACTAGAAGAATACAATATAAAAAAGGCGGCCATAACTGACATGTTGTATATGTTGTTTGAAGGACCTTTCGAGTTAAAGTCTGTAGAATGTACGGTATAGTACTTGTTTACTAACCTCCACAAACCAAGGGTTCCGCTGATTGTTGGCGACGGTCAAGGACCGGAAATAGGTTTCGAAATCAGCCACCGGGTGGGAAAGGGGTTGAAAGGATAAAGTGCCCTCCACTTGAAGTTCATTATTCTCCGAGACAGCCGTGCGAGCGGACCAACCGTCTGAACCAATCCAGGTGAACATTCCCGTTGCATTACGCCGTCGGATGGATCGCATCAATTCAGCCACTTCTTGGTCTGATCCGTAAACGATGACGCCTGCTTGCAAAACAAACTGTCGACATTTATTGCTGGCGTCCGAGGCGAACATGTCAGCACGGATGCCAGAGAGGACTTAATAAGGTCTGTCTGTCTGCTTGTACCTTTGGCTTGGGGTTTGAGCTTTAATCGGTCTACCAGTTCGTCATAATGGCGTTCCCCGGCTTTGCCAGAGTCTTTCGGCAGTTTTTCACGCATGGCAATGCAGATTTTACTTTCCTCTAGTAACATTTGCAGGGTTGCAAATGCCTAAAAAAAGAGAAAGGAGGGTTCGTTTTTAAATGTGACCTTTTTTATTGTCGTCTGTGCGTTATTAGAGAAACCGGTATATTACTTGAATCCCGTACGCAGACTCTTCATACACGATGGAGATATAAGTCCAATTGAGGAGTTTCACCAAATCAACCATTGCGCGAGTTTGATTAGCGTCCGAAGGTACAGTCCTCGAGAAGTACTCAAAGCGATCTTTGTTACTCAGCTCGGAGCTCGTAGAGAAAAAACTAATCTGAAATTATTTTCATTGAAAACATTATAAAAAGATTTCGGTTATAACCGTTTCATGTCGGCTTTTTATTACAATACCTGTGGGATTTTGAAGAGACGCAGAAGGTTGGCCACTTGAATAGAAGTGACACTACTTGCTGCTCCTACTACACCGGGAATGACCTTGTAAGGCACAACCGGGGTCGACCCATCAGGGCACTTGTATTCCCCATCAAGAGTCGAAATTGAGCCTACAACACAACAAAGTCATAACTAAATAATCTTGATGCCTATTGGCATTTATGAATTATTTAGTTAGTAATAATAATAGTAATTGTGCCAAAACCGGATTTGACTTGTCTCTGTCCTGTTCCCGTTCCCGACTGGCAGTTAGGAAATTCTAGTCTGATTCATTCATTCATCGATTAATGAAATTGAAACTGTCGAAAAGTGAAGCTTCTCTCGTTGTTTGGCCTGACATTTCATCCCTCAAGGGAGAGAAGTAGACTCTCTTGTCACCTCATTATATAGGGACTGTCGTCGTTGCGGCCTTTTCCGGTTGAGAGAGTTTAGCGGGAATTAAAACCAACTCCCCCTCTCTCATCCCGGTAAACTAATCAAAATGACGATACCAATACGTAATCGACGGGACCGTTTTAATATTAAACTAAGTTATGAATGCTATTGCTATTCGATCCGCTGAAAATACGCGTACGCTTCTTGCAGCCGCAAGTCAATGAAACGATGGTAAGGGAAAGGAGAGAAGAGGAAAAGCTGGCTACTTTTTATTCGTGAGAGAAAGTGAGGGAGTTGATGATGCGGGAAAATCAATGTTTTTTGCTTCACTGGACAGCGTAATGGATCTTATTAGGAATTAAGGGCACTTTATTTACTCCCTCTGCACCCTTTCTTTGGCCAATATGTTGGTCCCTCCTGGTCTCTGTTCGCGGGCGCCCTAATCGATGGCGCGCAAAAGTACTTACGATAATTTACGAGACACCAACAAAGGCTTCTTACTTGCTTCCTCCCTCCCTTCTTCTCTATATGTGATATAAAACTCTTCCTCTTGTCCTTTTTGACAGGCCCACTGAGTAACATTTTTGACTTGTTCTCCCACGAGGACGGACAACATGCGTCTTGACTTCCCTCTTTATACTACGAGTAATAGGGCCACTGAACCTTGCCACAAAAATTAATGCTAAATTTTGCTATTCACAACGCGCAATCATAAATATTTTCTTGTGTAGTGCTCGATTACAATTTAAGTTAAGTTACTACAGTAGTAATGAGATGAGCATATGCCGTTTGCAGAATTTTAGAAGGAGCGTTGCGTTAAGTCTTCCACAAATGCTTACACATTCTAATGACACAAGCACAAACAATGCTTCATCTCATACAGCTCGAGGATCAATAACGACAGCTAAAACCAAGGACGTTTAAGTATACCACATTAATGACTTTAAAACGAAATGATCGGGTTTGATCTGATGGCTTAAGCTGACTTTATTTTCTTGCTACAATAACTTCCCCTCACTATCTCGTATACAATTTCACTCCTAACGACACCACTGGGAGAGCCCTATTCAACCATTTCATATCAAGTGGATACGACAGTAGTACTACGTGCAGGCAACTATCGCTCAAACAAAATCGTCCGCACTTTCTTCTTTTTTTCATCAAATATAATACATGTACCGACCAAATAAATGCAACACCGATTTTCTTTTTTACATTCACTACATTTTTTTTTGCTACTTAGTACTTTATACTAAAGCTAAAGTGTAAGAGTCTGATCATGACCTGAAGAGACTAGTACTGCAAGGAGGAACGTCAGATCGCTATAGTGTCCACGCAGTACCGCAATGAATGGTCCCCTCAAAGAGACAGCACGCCAAAGGGAGTTAATTGAGGGACACTAATCTCATTTACAGGGTCTTCATTTTTATCATCTATATTGCCTTGCAAAGGATTCTTTACTAGTGTATTATTACGGTCTACTTAGAGTGTACCTTTGATAAAGTCGACTGCCATCTCCAGTCCGTAGGTATCCTTGTCACAATCATCCAAAACATAAGCGCCCAGCTGGATCCCGGGCAGGAGATCCGTCATGTTGAAATGCTGGTTCACCTGATCGATTGTGTATAGCATCACCTCCATTGCTTGAATCCCACCTTGGCGCATTATTCGGCCGCAGGTGGACTTCTCCTCCCGCTCATGCACCTACCAACAACCAAACAAAGATATTATTACTTGTTATGATAATTCAAAACATTACTGATACGTCTATTCATTAAAATCAATAATCCATGTTTATATTAACACGGAGTATTGAATGGTGACCCTTATGTATACAGGACTTACCATCATCAAACCGCCCAAAACAATCTGACCGTCTACGGTGGCGGCCCGCTTGACTGGCTGTAAAAAGGACAATCAAATAAAAAAGGAACATTTTACAAGCAATCATTCTATATTTACCCATGTAATGTTAACAAAGTCCCCGGTAATAGTGCGCACAGTCTCCCAGTTAGCGGCACTTCGCTTGTCCGTTTGCTGTCGCGGTTTAGTCAGGCTTGACTGGCCTTCCTCCTCCTGCCGCTCCCTCGGAGAAGAAGAACGGAGCGAGCGTAGAAGCAGTTCCTCAGCTGATGAACTCCTGGTTACGCTGATTAGGCACAAGAGTAGCAGGAAATTGAACAGGAAACCCCACCGGGATGAGGATGATGAGCATGGCTGTACATGTAGTAGGAGTAGGAGTCTTCCTGGCCAGAGCATCTTGTCACCAAGCTCATCTCCTCATAGGGTAATCAGACTCCTGTTGAAACCGAACCGAGTCAATCACTAATTAAGTACCTTGTAAGTAAATTCTCTTAACATGAGTAGAATATAAAACAAAAAAATTCATCAGGAGGAATTGTGAAGCCGTTTGTCTGGTAGGATAATCGGATGCGTGTTTGTGTTGTGGCTTAGCCGGGCATAAAAGGCGGCAAAGGGCGCCACATTAAATCGACACTCGCTCACTCGTACAGTACTCTACAGTATAGGGGCGCGTGTGGCATATCAGATGAATAATCGGGATTAGGCACGGGAGCCTCATAAAAAAATATAACTGCCGGGCGTGAAAAAGAAAGGAAAGAGAAGGAGAAGAGAGCCGCGCCGCCGCGAGTGAGAGTGAGCAAGAGTCCGCCGTTTAATTTCTCCGCTTCATGCACCACCGCAACGCAACTCTCTAACTTAGCCATACACCCAATAACTCCTTATA
>LRSR01010187.1:0-15503 GCA_001579985.1 Hypsibius dujardini | reverse complement strand
ATGGATGGATGGATGGAAGGACGGATGGAAGGACGGACGGACGGATGGACGGACGGACGGATGGATGGACGGACGGACGGATGGATAGACGGACAGACGGATGGGTGACGGACGGACGGACGGATGGATGGATGGATGGATGGATGGATGGACGGACGGATGGACAGCATGGGAAGGGTAAAATGGCAGTAGCCCTGTTAAAATGTAGCAATTGTTGAGGCGCCCGCTCTCTTACCGAGCTTTTTCATGTTGTCCTCCAACTTCTTGCTCTTGACCTGCTCCTGGTCGAGCGCCAACTTCAGCTCAGCCGAGGTCTGCGTCCCGGCCAGCACCAAATCCCTCGAATTGTCGTGGAGGGAAAGGTCGTTGATGAAGAGTCCGGTGTCGAACATGGCGGTCAAATGCGGAAGCCTGTCAATTAATTTAACAATATTTTTCACAATTCCATATAGCTAATTACCATGTGCACACGTGGTAAAAACCTTGCGCTGACCGAATCAAGCACTTTCACTCGACAGCTGTGTACAGCAGCCATGCAACGAGTGCAATGGCTTAACTCGATTAGCGCACGGTTTTTGCCACGTGTGTAGTCGTCAGATGTGCCGCCCCCTACGCCCTGCTGCAGCCAATTGGAGGCCAGCTTCGGCACTCTCACTCAGCGCGCACGCGCGTCTAGCCGGGCCCCTACGCTCTGCTGCCGCAGCTCATCTGCCTGTCAGGTGTGCGGCCCCCTCGGCAGATGTGCGGCCTTTGGCTAGAGCACTACGATTGATTGATCGATTGATCGATTGATTGATTGATCGATTGATTGATCGATCGATTGATTGATCGATCGATTGATTGATCGATTGATCGATTGATTGATCGATTGATTGATTGATTGATTGATTTTGATCGATTGATTGATTGATTGAATGATTGATCGATTGATTGATTGATCGATTGATTGATTGATCGATTGATTGATTGATTGATTGATTGATCGATTGATTGATTGATTGATCGATTGATTGATTGATTTCAATGGCTTAACAGTTGTGCCTACACTGGTGTTCCGAGGAAGAGGATCGCCTGCCACTCCGGTGTCCATATCTAAGGAAGATAGAATTTTAAAAAAAAAGAAATAGGATCATCAAAAAAGGGAGTTAATTTTTTATACACTTCGTCTCGTCTTTCCGGATGTGGACTGTCCCAGAAGTAAGTGCTCATACTGTATTACCATTTGGCCTTTCAAATGGAGTTTCATGCCGTCTGGGAGGTTCACATCGGACACCTCGCTCGGGGAGTCTGAATGTGGAAAGAAAGAAAGGAAAAATGAGAATTCTGGGCGATATAATTCACATTGTCTCTATACAAATTTGCTCTTAACGCCTATGGCCCGAGTTAAAGCCACCCCCCTTTAAGCTTTGGCCCAGCAAAATAGGCGGTCCGAATTCGAGCCAATTCTAGCTACCGCTTGCTGCTGCTTTTCAACGATCGAAAACAGTTGTTCACGTTGGCTGAAATTGGCTCGAACTCGGACCCCCTTATTATGCTACATAGGCGGTCCGAATTCGAGCCAATTCTAGCTACCGCTTGCTGCTGCTTTTCAACGATCGAAAACAACTCGCGTTGGCTGAAATTGGCTCGAACTCGGACCCCCTTATTTTGCTGAGCTAAAGCTTAAAAGGTGGCTTTAACTTGGGCACATTGGCATTAAAAGCAAGTGTGTATCTGTCCTGCACTGCACATTCATGCATGCACCCTTGTGTAGAAATAATGAAATGAAATCCTTACCGAAATTAAGCCTCTGTGAAAAGTCGTCCTCGCTCGCGTTTTCGCAAGCAGGGTCTTCTTTCTTCTGAATGTTGTCGACCGATTCCAATTCAAAGACATTATTCGTGTGGCTCAGAACCTGCGAAGGAAACCAGAGGTGGGACAAATTTATTTTCTGGCATTTGAAATACAATGCCGATATATTAGGCCGACGACCGATTATTGTACCTGCTCCCAGCCAAATTCAACCATAGGACGGCGTAGGATGAAAATGTGGCTGATGTCGTGACCTTAAAAATGTCGGGTATCAGAAGCAAATTAAATACGGTAATAAAACAGACTTGGCAGTACGCCGACAGACAGACAGATAGACAGACAGACAGACAGACAGACAGACAGACAGACAGACAGGGGATAGGCCGATAGATTGCCCGACGCACCTTCAATATCAGGCATCACATTGGCCAGGCCGTTTCCGGCGGACTTGACAATCATATCTTCCGTGAAGACAATATGGAAGGGAAATGCTTCGAAGAACAAGTCCGATTCAATCTTCATCTCATCAAGGACGTCTTGCGAAGAAACCTTCTCGGTCAGGAAGGCGGAATTGTCGAACCGCAACTGCAGGGTCACATGAACCTGTGACACAATTAGAAAAACAAATACGCGTAACTCGAGTTTACTACACTTTTACTTTTCATCTGTCATTTCGATCCGTCCTTGCCTACCATATTTCCAACGAACTCTGTGTCAAAGACAAACGACGACAAAGCTGTAGGTCATTGGGCATTTTTCTTGTATATCAATTATGCCTTGACGTATACCTTCTTTCAGCACTTCAATGTCAATGTCCAAACCGTAGAAGGTCTCTCCCACGCTCTTAATTTGCCCCATGACGTAGCGCACGTATCCTGTTGTCGGGGTGGGCAAAAAAGAAGAAAGGGCGCGATTAAGTCGGAGAAATCAACACCCACACACACACACGGACACGGACAGACAGAGACAGACAGAGACAGACAGACAAACACGCAGACAGATAGACAGACAGACAGACAGACAGATAGACAGATAGACAGATAGACAGACAGACAGACAGGCAGACAGGCACAGACAGACAGTAGACAGACAGACAGACAGACAGACAGACAGACAGACAGGCAGACAGGCACAGACAGATAGACAGAGGGGCTCGGAGAAGGACACTGTAATTTCGCTAGTTCTTTGAATTTAATTAAAGAGACTCCCCCATCCCTCAATCGGCATAAAGGACCCCACTGTCACGATCGCGCGGGAGGCCGAGGGCGAAATCTTCGTGAAGAAGGTGCCTATTATCTCTTCTTCCCCCTATTTATTTCATCCTCTCCGCTACCAGCGGCGTTAATTTAAACCAGCTTAAATTTAATCGCCGTTGCCGTTGGCGTTTTTTCGCGTGACGTTCCCACTCAGTTACAGTACAACAATGTCACGTCCTTGCCTCAAAGTCCCTGTCTACAGATAACGAGGTTCAAAATGAAGAGGGCTTATTCTTTTAGGACAGAAAATAGGACACACACAGGATCAGGCTGACGCTATCGAACGCTTGTACACACGTGGCAAAAACCTTGCGCTGACCGAGTTAAGCACTTTAACTCGGGGACTGTGTAGAACAACAGCCGAATGCGTCGATCGAGTGCAATGGCTTAAATCGGTTAGCGCACGGTTTTTGCCACTTGTGTAGTCATCAGATGTGCCGCCCCCTACGCCCTGCTGCCGCCAATTGGAAGTCAGCTTCGGCACTCTCACTCAGAGCGCACGCGCGTGTAGCCGGTCTCCTACGCCCCCGCTGCCGCAGCTTCATCTGCCCGTCAGGTGAACGGCCTATGGCAAGAGCACTGCGATTGATTGATTGAACAGTAAATCGTCCCGCTAGATGGACGACCCATAACTGGCACTGCGATTTTTTTTTCTAAAATCAAATTCAATTTTTTTAGGTGTGCTGCGAAAAATTATTAGGGCGAAAAAATTGCCTTATTGAAAATTGCTGCCAATTTTTGGTTAAATGTATAGCTTACAATGCGCAACTGTGGCGGAGTAACTTTTTCAGCCCACGCCCATTCCAGCGCACCCATTCATAGGCTTAGCATGTGTGGGCGCATGGGTTTGGGTGCGTTTCCACGTTTTCTACTTAGTGTGCTTCATTGTCTGTCTCGGAACGCTACGTATAAAATTATTATGGGCATTCCGTGATTTTATTTCTTCTTCTCCTTCTTTTATACGGACATCCTGGAGTCCACAAGGAGATAGCTGTTGTTTTAGTATTTTCCTTAGGGATGCCGATTACGCTGATTAACCGGTTTAACCGCGGTTTGAACCGAACCGCCTGACGCGGTTTTTAAATTTAACCGAACCGTTTAAACCGGTTAGGGTTTCGAACCGCCTGACGCGGTTTTTAAATTTAACCGAACCGTTTAAACCGGTTAGGGTTTCGAACCGCCTTAAAGAAACCGGTTAGCGTTTGTAACCGCGTCAAACCGAACCGTTTACCCGTTACGAACCGTTATGAACCGTATTCACGGGTAAAAATAGAAACAAGTTCAGTCTGGACAGGAAATCGACTCAATTAGTCACAAGGGTGGCACGCCTAGTTTACCTTTACATTCTCAGGTATTAATATGCAGCAATTGCGCGCTTTACAACAATAAACTGAATGAATTCTGGCTATTGAGAGCTCCACGTATTGACTGCAGCCGGCTCACGGTGTATTGAACTGTATTCCTCACTGATTTAACTACGTAACCGGTTAACCGCGGTTCAACCCGGTTTGAACCGCCTGGGTCAGTTCGGAACTTTAACCGAACCGCGTGGGTCGGTTTAGAGATTTAACCGGGAAAAGCTAACCGGTTAAGCATCTGAACCGCGTAATAACCGAACCGAACCAAACCGCCTGCGTAATCGGCATCCCTAATTTTCCTATTAGCAGTCTGTTGTAAATGAAAAATCTAACGGCAGCACATCTCATGCCGAAAGGGGGCAGCACATCTCACGCCGAAAGGGGGCAGCACATCTGACGCGACGTTTCACTGTTCAATGAATCAATCGCAGTGCTAGCAGTATAAAAAGACCACCCTTAATACTGCGATGTGAGGGGCGAGAGGCCAGTAGTATTTAAAATGCCAAAAAACGGCCGTTTTATTTTAAATAAAACCGATTTTAATTTTATTTGAATTCCTCAACTGGTTCCCCATTTTAATTCATATTCGAATTCAACCAATCAAGGCATAGCTACAAATCAATGAAATAGGCTGCACCAGCCGAACGTCTGGTTTTCAAAATAATTAAATCGATTTTAAATCGGCGCAGACAAAATAATTAAATCGAATTTAAATCGGCACAGACAAAATATTTAAATCGAATTTAAATCGGTGCAAACAAAATAATTAAATCGAATTAAATCGGCGCAGAAAAAATATTTAAATCGATTTTTAATTGTAAAGGGAGCTAAATATTTAAAATACATTTAAAATCTATTTAAAACGGCCGAGATCTTAATTTAAAAATAAATTTAAAAATAAATTTAAATTCGAAGAAGCTATTTAAACAACACTGGGGGGGCCAGGGAGAGAGGAGACCCATCAACAGGAAGCGATAGTCCCATTATTTGATTTGATTCAATCCGAGATAAATTTAATCAAAGCCTAGCACCACTCTCAGATCGGTATCAGCTCGGTAAGTGGAAAGAGAATGCTTTCCATTCATCCATCGGGCGCAACGCAGCAATTGTGTACCGTGGGGGGAGGGAGGGATTTTTCAGGCAATCTCGGACAATTAGTGGGCATGTCCTAGAATAACGAAGAATAAGAAAAAGAGCATAACAAATTACAGCCAATTTCGTGCGTTGGCTGGATGAAATTGCGTACAGCTATGGCGCATCCAAACTCATCCGCCCACACATGCTAAGTGGGCGCACTGGAATGGGCGTGGGCTGAAGAAGTAACGCCGCCAAAACTGTACGCAGAGGAGGAAAATGATTCATCCACCGTCTGAACTAGTCTTGTTTAAATATATTTATATTTTATTTAAAAGAGATAACTGGCATATATTTTATTTATATTTTATTTAAAAGAGATAACTGGTATATATTTTATTTATATTTTATTTATATTTTATTCAAAAGAGATAACTGGCATATATTTTATTTATATTTTATTTAAAAGAGATAACTGGTATACACTTTATTTATATTTTATTTAAAAGACCATTTTTTCTTTTATTTAAAATTAAAGTTTTTGGCTTGGTCGTTCTGGTAAATTGTGTGGTGCGAATTCGGAGCGCAAAGTGCTGATCCAACGCAATCTGCGTTTCATTCCAGACGCTAATCTTGGAATAGACGAAGGCGTTTTATTTAAAAGAAGCTATTTTGTTTTAAATATATATTCAAAGTATATTTTATTTAATCTCAGTGATGAATTAAAATTTATTTTATATTTTATTTAAATGAAAAACTCTTATTTAAACAAGACTAGTCTGAACTGAACTGAACATTTCTTCACGAGGCATCGAATTCGATCGGACTTGATTTCGCTTGAGGCATTGACCTATTAAGCCAGGCGTCCCACGTGTGGTACTGTATCTTCGCGTCAGACAGGGACAGTCGTACTGTACTGCCGCGATTGAACCGGTCACTTTAGCCGCGCCTCCGTCACACGCGCCTGTGTGTTGAGTGAGCACACGCGCCCACGCGCCTGTGTGTTGAGTGAGCAGACACACTCACACTCACACAGGTCGAATGCGCTGCCCCGGGGAAAAAAGTGACCGGTTTAATCGCGGCAGTACAGTACTGGAGTGGAACGTGTGCACGGCTGTGCGCAACGTACACATAGCACAAGCGCCGCCTGGCCGATTAAACGTTCCACAGCTCGTACGCTGTCCCTGTCTAACGCGAAAATACAGTAAAATAATCCCTCCTTAGTAAATAATTTTTAGTTGACCGAAACAAATTCGCTCAATTGGTTTGTTTTTGCCATCTTCTCTAATAATCTTCTTTTATATTTGAGACCATATATGAGAAATAAAAGCAAGTTTCAGGCCATCTTAAAATCCTCACTAATATCCTGACATCTCCAATTAAAATATCGAGCTTTCCACTCAAGGCTCTCTCTCCCTCTCCTTTCTTTCACATGCGTATTCAAACAAGAAGCAAGAGATTTCCCGAGGGTTACGATATCCAGGAAGTCGGTTAATTAGCTGATCCATGTCCGCTCGGACTTCGAAAATGTGCACCACATTGACTGCACACCTGCGCGAAAATGTGCATCCCATTGACTGCGCCGCACTGACTGCGCACCTGCGCGAAAGTGTGCACCTCAATGACTGCACATCTGCGCGAAAATGTGCACCACATTGACTGCGCACCTGCGCGAAAATGTGCACCACATTGACTGCGCACCTGCGCGAAAATGTGCACCGCATTGACTGCGCACCTGCGCGAAAGTGTGCACCACATTGACTGCACACCTGCGCGAAAATGTGCACCACATTGACTGCGCACCTGCGCGAAAATGTGCACCGCACTGAGTGAGCAGCTGCGCGAAAATGTGCACCGCATTGACTGCGCACCTGCGCGTTGCACGGGCGCACCCCGGTGTGAAAATAGATTCCTGATCGTATATTTGCGCGTTAATTAGCGTGCAATCTAAGGAAGGTGCACGCAGGGATCACAGTGTTTACATTCATATACAATTACGTTTTACTACACGAACCTCCGTAGCGCCGCTTGGAACGATAGTGCAGCACCAGTCCGTGCTCCGTTTCCTTCTCCACAAAGAACGACGGTGGTCGCAACTGCAAACAGGTAAAAGGATCAAGACAAACGCCTCCCTTGGTCTCATTTGTAGGGTATCGCTCACGATCGCGCCGGAATCGCGTTTCCCTTCTAATTTCCTTTCTAGAATACGCAGTGTGCACTGTGCACACGTGGCCAGATTACTGGGTGGCAAAGTTCCAACCACTCTTTTGCTGGGCGCATGCAAAATTGGGTGGCCCGAGTTAGAGCCAAACATCCAGTATTATGGCCATGTGCACACAGGAAGCGCGCAAATTTTCATGACCTTAATTAAAACTGAGTGTACGTCAGCTGTCTCATCGAGTCCGATAATTTATAGCCCTAATTAGATCCAATTAGCTTGCGACGGATGTGATTGACCTTTTACAAGAATATATTTTCCATACAAAAACTGTAAACGCCCGGGCCCTCGAGGAGAAATGAGAAACTGAGAAACGATTTCTTTGAGGCTCTTTGATTCAGCTGGACAAGCTTCCCATCACTCAAGCCAAACGAAGTCTGCTCACAGTAAAATGGGATGGTCGGAGTTTGAGCCAATTTTGACCAATGCGTGCAGCTGTTTTCGACCACAGCTGACCACGTAGTCTTTGCTCAGTCGATTGACTGATTGATTGACTTCTGTAAAACTGGTGTTAAATCAATGAATCCAGCGATGTGAGAAACAGCTGCACGAATCGGCCAAAATTGGCTCAAACTCCGACCATTGATTGATTGATTGGGTCGGCCACGTGTGTACAAGTGGGAAAGGTTAACCAAACAGTGCAAACTCACAAAGGGTCGGAAGGGTAGCCGACACGCTGATCTCCCTGAATTTTTTTCTCCAAATAGTCGACTAAATTAATAGATTTTAGCAAAGCATTTCATCCGCAAACGAATTCTGGTCTGAGCGGGAGAAAATTCGAACGTTCCCCAATGGCTCCGAGGGATTTCTCATTCAATTCAAGCATTGATTGTTTGATTTATGCTCTAGCAAAAGTCAGTTTAATTTTATTACCTCTCTTAGCCACATATTTCAACAATTGTTGTTTCTTAACTAAATAGAAGACGTCAATTGATCATTTCAGGAAATATTTAAAAAAATCGGTCAGCTGAACTGAACCGAACTGAACTGTCAGGTGCAATTAAAGTCTCGCCCATGATGATTCAGCGTTGCCATTGACGCAGGCTACTACACACGTGGCAAAAGCCTTGGGCTGACCGATTCAAGCCATTACACTCGTTGCATGGCTGTTGTACACAGCCCCCGAGTTAAAGCGCTTGACTCGGTTAGCACAAGGTTTTTGCTACGTGTCCAACTGAACACGTGGCAAAAGCCTTGGGCTGACCGAATTAAGCCATTACACTCGTTGCATGGCTGTTGTACACGGCTCCCGAGTTAAAGTGCTTGACTCGGTTAGCACAAGGTTTTTGCCACGTGTGTACCCGTTGTAATTTTGTCTTACTGTTGTTGTACTATTTGGAATCGTATCGTATTTAATCGTATTGCTTCTACGAATTCTGATTTCATTACTGTCAGTGTGGAATTGCGGCTGAATAAGGACTTGGCTATTCAGCCGGAAAAAATTACGGCCACTTCCCTAGTTTGTGCCAATAAAAGAGCAACATTATTAGATTGTGAATTGAAAGGCACGGGCAATAGAGATTCAGTCACGGTGGTGAGGTATTCAGACACGAGTTATAAGCCATATACACATGTGGCAAAAACCTTGCGCTGACCGAATTAAGCACTTAAACTCGGCGTTGTGCACAACACCCAGCGACGAACGAGTGTTATAGCTTGACTCGGGTAGCGCACGGTTTTTGTCATGTGTCTGTGCCAGCAGACCGACACAATGACGTGCATCGGCAATTCCCAAGGGGATCGGACGATCAGAAAAAGTTATTTTTACCAACGACAGCAGGCTTCTTACGTGCAGCAGAAGGGCAAAGCAAAGTCTCCCACCTCAATTTACTTAGATTAATTATTAAATACACATCCGTTATTACAAGCTGCAACTTTGGACTTTGACGTACAGAATACGGTATGTACGTCCTTAATTCTAAGAAGAAAAATCAACCAATCAATCAACCAACCAACCAATCAACCAACCAACCAATCAACCAATCAAGAAATCAATCAATCAACCAATCAATCAGTCAGTCAATCAACCAATCAGTCAGTCAGTCAATCAACCAATCAATCAGTTAGTCAATCAACCAATCGATTAATTAATCAAGCAATCAAGCAATCAAGCGATGAATTTATAATCGATTCAGGTCGTATGAAATCGTACCTTCGGATAGCTGAATCGCATATACCTGAAAGGAAATCGGGAGTGAAAGACTGGCTAAAGTGTGAATTGATAGCCAGCATCGGGAGTATCCTTACTCATGCAGGTTGTCTAGGCCGTTGAGGAAGTCTCTCATGTGGCGTCCTAAGACGCGCAGTATTTTATCGTATCCGTATTGCGAGACAAAAGTGACGAAAAAGCGCCCGAAATCGGTGAGCAGGTCTTCCCGCGTCACTCCGCACAGCTGCGCCGCCGTTTCCACCAGCCTACAGGGACGAGCGAATAATATTAAAAAAAGACATAAACCGATCAGCAAAATTTCCAAACACATTTTGTTTTTCCTCATTTCGATCAAGTTTCTTCTTTTTTCCTCTCAAATTTCCGTCAGCCAAAAAAAAAAAATTTATTATTAAAATTTTTTTTTTTATTATTAAATTTTTTTTTTATTATAAAAAAAAATGTTAATTTTTCTCCCCACCTTGGGATAGTGGTTTCCGGGTAGATGAGATGCGTGCTGAAGGAGTGCTGCTCCACCTTGCCGTGCTTCCGGATCTCCATCCACTTGTCGTCGCCGTAGGTCTTCCTGATGTAGGCGACGATGCTCTCAATGACCAATCCGTACATGATTGAAAAGTCCGAGTCGGTCCGCGACGGTCCGCGACGGTCCGCGTCGGTCCGAGTCGGTCCGAGTCGGTCCGAGTCGTGTTAGCACGACCGACGCTCAACCGTCCGTGTGGAGGAAATGTCAACAACGCCAACGACGGAAAGTGGAACTGGAATAAAATATATGAAGTAAATCCCCATGAGTAATTCAGCGATACTTAGGAGGGCCAAACTAATAAATAATCAATCGTAATGAAATTCTCACCTGCTGGTGAGGAGAACGTACTGCAGGGGTCCATACAGTGCGTGAGCTTGTAATACTGCTATCCAATGGAGTGTACGTGGGTATGCCGGGGACACGATTTCCGTGTTCAAGTACTAGTTGAGATGACGACGTTGTGTGGAACCCCAACGGATCAGCGATCTATCTATGATGCTGTGCATGGGCACGTTGTAAAACATGCACTGCACTGGCGCACTGCACTGGCGCACTGCACTGGCGCACTGCACTGGCGCACTGCACTGGCGCACTGCACTGGCGCATTGGCGCATTGCACTGCACTGGCGCACTGCACTGGCACATTGGCGCACTGCACTGGCGCACTGCACTGTGGCACTGCACTGGCGCATTGGCGCACTGCACTGGCGCACTGCACTGTGGCACTGCACTGGAAAGGTAAAGCAAAAATGGTTATGAATTATCGAAGAGCACGTGGTAGAATGTGCGCGGTCGATCTGTGAGGAGAGAGAAGAGAGAAAAGTGAACCTCCCATTTCATCATTTCGTCGGAGTTGTTCCAAGTCGAACATTATTCTTATGTTATCCTCTATCTAACTCAATTAATGTCTTTTTGTGAAAAAACCGGCCGGAATTTGACCGGAAGGGCCGATTGTGATCCAGTGCAGTGCGCCAGTGCAATGCGCCACTACAGTGCGCCACTACAGTGCGCCAGTGCAATGCGCCACCACAGTGCGCCAGTGCAATGCGCCACCACAGTGCGCCAGTGCAGTGCGCCACTACAGTGCGCCAGTGCAGTGCACCAGTGCAATGCGCCAGTGCAGTGCGCCAGTGCAGTGCGCCAGTGCAGTGCACCACTACAGTGCGCCACTACAGTGCGCCAGTGCAATGCGCCACCACAGTGCGCCAGTGCAATGCGCCAGTGCAATGCGCCAGTGCAATGCGTCAGTGCAGTGCGCCAGTGCAGTGCGCCAGTGCAGGGCTTGTTTTGTAACATGTGCATGTATAGGTTCGCAGACGATCGGTTCGGGGAGAGGGACGCGGTGAAATAGTCACGCAACATGCCGCACAGGCACTAAGGACGTTATCTAGACCTTGAGGACGAGAGAGAGGGCGGGGATAAGTACGGTGTGTGTGTGTGGATGTATGTGCGGAAATTTAAATTAGCCGGATAACAATAAAATAACGCCAATGCTTTCGGTGGTTGGTGTGTGCGGACTGACTTTCTCCTCACCGGCGCAATCCGCCCCGACACGGATGCTGGAATCGGCCGGGAAAAAGTTATACACTTGCCGGGTGGAGGGGGAGGGATGATGGTGGAGGGTGAGGGTATGAGGAAGTGAGTGTGAGAGCGGGTAATTATAGTGAGCAGGGCAAAGAGGAATCACGTTCCAGGCAAAAGAGATGAATCCTCGATTCGGGAGTTACAGACAGTAGAATAGATAGGGATAGAGATAGAAATCCCGGATGATAGGATCGGATGGCACAAAACATTTAAGCGCACCCACGTATAGACGCGCACCCACGCAGACACACAGACACACACAGAGACACAGAGACACAGACACATTTAACACAACAGACGCGTCCAGAGCCCATCTCTATGGATGCCCGCCCGCGAGCCTTAATTTCAGGCATGAGATGCCGGATGTGGCTGCAGTTTCACATCACTTTATCTCTTCCCCCCGTGTGCGCGGGTCCGTCAGTTGTTGTTGTGTGTCCGGATCCCCGGGCGCGCGCGCGCGCGTCTTGCCAGCAAACGCGCGAGGGTCGCGACCCGGGGATCGGTTGTTAATACTCTCGGTCTGACGCCCTTCTCGTGCCGTCTGACACAAAGCGCTTGTACCTAATCAAAAGCTGGAGTTTTTCCCTGGGCGATCGGGAGGCGATGGACTTGGTAAGTGGGGTTATTGCTAACTTCAACCCGGCATGATCGGTGTCTGACTGTGATGATCTGTGCGCTGGTGCTGGCTATTACCCACCGGTGAGGAAGGAGTGGAGCCGCCCGAATTGCACTGGCTGACACCTGCTGGTTTGGAACTATCGCATAATCGAGAGCATAAAAAGAAAGATATGGAAATCTACTGACAGGAATTCAGAGAGAAAGAGAGGCAGGCAAGCAAGCAAGCAGGCAGACAGATAAACAGACAGACAGACAGACAAACAGACAGACAAACAGACAGACAGACAGACAGACAGACAGACAGACAGTTTTTACTGGAAGGCAGTAGTTGTTTAACAGGAAACAGTCTGCCAGACACGTTGACAGACAGGTAGACAGGCATAAATCAGTTTAGCACATTGATTAGTTCCAGAGAATTATAACACTGCATCAGTCTCGGTCATCAAGGTTAGCCGCCAGCCGTGATCATTATTTCTGGTTCTAGGTCTAGGAATCATACAGGATCCATTGAGAATTCGACCATCATTCATCGTCTCCGATTGATTATTGGTACCACAAAACTGGCGAACGTCCTAATGGAATTGCTACTGGTGTCAATAGTGGCACCGCTTTCACACGCGCTTCCGGTGCGCGCCCCTTCATCGTGCGACTGATTACGTGCGTCTACGAAAAGTAAAAGCGAACGTCAAGTTGTCTGCTACTTCATGCAGGACAAATCCCGACCAGGAAGCCACAGTGTCAAGTCGACATGTCACGTTTGCCGGCTCCCCGTAATCCACAATGCCGGAAATGCACCTAGATGGATTATGGAGAGATACATCAAAAAGTCGTGGATCTGGTCTGCCAGTTTCGCAAACCGACATGTCACACAAGTTTCTTGTAGGGTAACACTGAAACCATCCCATCTCGCCAGCAGCTAGACGGAAGCGTCGTCAATGAGACAAGCCAAAAGGGATATGTCACGGTTGCAGAAACTCATGCAGACAGTAATCTAATCAAAGTCTGGCAAGCTGTATTAAGACATGACATGCATATACCCAACGCCGAGTCAATAGTTCTGGTAGACTCATCAGACAGACACCAAAATATTTCGCTGTCTGTCTGTCTGTTTGTCTGTCTGTCTGTCTGTGCTGCCTGACTGTCTGTCTGTCTGTTTGTCTGACTGTTTGTCTGTCTGTCGGTCTGTCTGGCTGTTTGTCTGTCTTGCCTCTTTAAACGGCTGACGTATTTATTCCTAAGCGACCCTCCAAACCACGTTACAGAAGTAGCATCCGCAAATAATTCGCAACACAAAAGATCCCATTTGGCTTCATAACTTCGATCCCCTATAAATGTACACAATCCAGACTTAGAAACTATAGACACGCTCGTGCGCCATTATGCTAGACTCAGAAGCAGCACCAGCAACAGCCGATCCAGCGGGTGGCTCGCTTGACGTCCCCAAGGCGGGCGCCCTCCTGGAGGTCACATCCGGTGCGAGTGCCTTGAACCCGACAGTCAGTCAGGATGTCGCACAGGAAGAGCCTGCGACCACAGTCGCCGCGAACCCCGGCGACGTCCCGCTGGACGGTGACCTCAGTGCAGGCATTGCGGACGATGCAGATGGCAGCACCGGTCCGGACGCCCTCGTGAAGAAGAAGAAATCCGAGCCGCGGATTCTAATCCCGTTTACCTCGGAGGAGTTGAATGAGATCATCAAGCAGGGCTTCACCGTGCTGGAGAAGGAATGCCAGAAGACAGATTACGACAATGGGCGATTGGAATTATGGAAGACCATGCTGGAGGATTATATTGTGAAGGGGGCGAGTTTTCTCGATAAGCCGTTTAAATTTACCTTCTACGTCTCGATTCATCAGAATACGGGCGATGCAATGCATTTGAGCTTAGGGGCATTTTTTCAGGCCAATTTCGACGGGTACACAACGGGGCATTGGGAGAACGATGATATACAGGTGGATGTGGTGATAATGGCCTTCTCAGTGCAGTAAAATAAAGGAAAATGAGTTCGGGCGTAACCGGGAGGTGATGGAAAACTGGCGAGCTGTTCTTCCTTTCAACGAGTTAATGAAGGCCGAGGGCGTAGTTTGTTAACGCAACTTCTAATGACCAGTGTGAGCGGACAGACGGATACAGACACAGACATTTACGAGGGCAAAACATTGAGAGGCAGTTATTCAGCCAGGCAATAAGCAACGTGTAGGCAGGTAGATAGACAGGCAGATAGGCAAACGTGCGGGCAGACAGATAGGCAGACGTGCAGGCAGACAGATAGGCAGACAGATAGGCAGACGAGTAGACAGACAAATAGGCAGACGTGTAGGCAGACAAATAGGCAAACGTGTAAGCAGACAGATAAGCAGAGTTGTAGGCGGACAGACAGCTAGGAACGCATTCACGCAGATATAGTCAGACATATAACTTACAGAGGCAGACACACGCATATTCAGACGTCAAGGGATTGCGCGTCATATTGGACGATTTGCAGACCGACATCTGTTCATACGGAGACACAAGCAGGGGAAGGATAGGCAGATAGGCGGTCAGACAGTGACTAGGCTGATAATGGCGCTCGCAAAGGATTAAGTTCAATCGTTACGAAATTAACGTTATACAAAAATATCACTAAAACGCAGGCCAGCTAGAAAATGAGGTAAGTATGCGAGCTGAACATCAATGTCCGTGGAATATGCACGAAAAATCTCCGACAGAAAAGGTGTCGGGAGATCAAAAACCAAAAATGTCTGCGTTTATCGGTTGAAAACGGCTACGCATTGGCACCAGTGTCCGCGGAAAACAGCATTACAGATTGTCCGGAAAAAATGCGGACAGGAAAGCCAGCAAAAATTGTGAGAATCCGACGAAAAAGTGCCCCCTCTGCCGTCTGTAAAGTTGTCCGTCTGTCTGTCTGTCTGTC